>OU426982.1:82416230-82676230 GCA_911387785.2 Aelia acuminata | reverse complement strand
AACAGACCTATTTAACCATACCGTCCGGGCAGCTGCTGTTGGAAGTTCATTAAATATGAAACTTTAATTGTATTAGGTTTGATTCTAGCGTAGTTATATTAATTCTTAGTTTCTATGTATATTTGTAAGCAGGTAGTTACTAAATTTTAGAATGTATATCTTAGAACATAATATCTTTCACTTTTTTCTGTAGGGTGATCTTCACGGGGATCTACACATTCGAATCAGCAGTCAAGGTGATGGCTCGTGGGTTCATACTTCAGCCGTTCACATACCTTAGAGACGCATGGAATTGGCTGGACTTCGTAGTTATAGCATTGGCGTGAGTAGTGTAGATACCTCCCTTTAGGGTTTAGATTAGTTCTCATTCACCACTTACATATTTTATTTCTCACATCAGTTTAAAAGCCATGTTTTATTAATTTATACATTTTCAACATAGTAAAAAAAATTATTTGCTTAACTTATTTGAATGTTAAAAGTTGATTTTCATTACTATAATATGATTTTATTTATTAATTTTTTATTTGAATTAACAATTTTTTCATTTCATAATGCAGATTAAAATTTTTTTTTCAATGTATTAAATCAAATAGGAGCCTGCAAAATATTAAAGATAGTCTTAGAACTGATATTTTGTCTTTTGGAAAGAGTATGAATGTAAATAAACCTTGCAAATGTATTCAGATTTGTTATACTCAGTTCAGTTATGTTACACTTTGTTGATAGAATATCAAGAAATGAAGAATTAATCAGTAAGTTCGTGTAAAAAAAATAACGTACATGTATCATTGTGTTATTAGATTTGCTGTGAAGGTAGTTCATTTAGAGTTAGTCTATTTCATAATGCTTAGAAGTAGCTATTAATGTATATTTAGTAATTTGGATTTAATTAAATTTCTAAATCCATCCATTTATTCAAATAATTTTATTGTAAAATTTATAACATGAAGATCAATAGTAGCTTAGTTTTATAGTTAGCGATGAGTCATATATACATACATTCTACATCATTTTATTAGAAAAATATCAAATCATTATGTACAATCAGAAATTGCTGTAGCCAAATTTAGATCAAAACATTTAGTGACATTGTTTTATAAAATTCCAATAGATAGTACTTTATGTTGTGTATTATGGTTGTTTATGCTATGTGTAAATATGTTGGATCAAACTTTTTTTTTCTACAACTATTGAATTTAACTGATGGTATATTAAGTACCAAAAAATATTTCCTGCAATTAGTATATTTATATCTATAAATAGTATAACAACTTAGCAAAGACATCAAAAGTTATATTAATAGTTTTTATTTTAATTATTTATAGAAATACTGTACTTTCATAGAAAATAGGATAGGCGATGAATGCTACAATAGATTTTAGATGTTTAACGTATAATTTTTACAGCTATGTAACTATGGGAATAGATCTTGGAAACCTTGCTGCCTTAAGGACATTTAGGGTACTAAGAGCCCTCAAAACTGTTGCCATTGTGCCTGGTAATATAAAAAATATAATATTTGAATAATTTCTTCTAGTAAAATTAATTACTTTTTTATTAATCCTTCTTTCTTTTTTTAAGGTTTAAAAACTATTGTCGGTGCTGTCATTGAGTCAGTGAAAAATCTGAGGGATGTAATAATTCTTACAATGTTTTCCCTGTCAGTTTTTGCTTTGATGGGTCTTCAAATCTATATGGGAGTTCTTACTCAGAAATGCATTAAGAACTTTCCTGAAGATGGGTCCGCTGGCAATCTAACTGATGAAAATTGGTTCAAACATTGTAGCAATTCATGTAAGTATTGTAATTTATTATTATAAAGAATAAGATTAAGCTCAGTTTGCTTGAATGCCTCTCACATCTATAAAGGTGTATGATACAACCAGGACAACACAAATCTGATTTTTTCTTGACTATCTTATTCACTATATTAAATATTATTAAGAGATATATTCATTAACTAACTAAATTATTGCTTTTTTTTTTGCCTGGTAATGACGAATCACAGAATATCTAACTTTGTGTTTAAACTAAAAATTAATTTTAATTATTAACATAAATAATATTTATAGTTGATAGTGTTTATGATTTCCTCAATATTTCAGCCAATTGGATTGGAGAGGATGATGTTTATCCACTGTGTGGAAATTCTTCTGGTGCTGGGTATGTACAAATGATCTTTTCATTTACTTCTTATAGTAAAACTCAGTTTTATCAATCTTTAACAATACTATACTATGAGAAAAAATGAAGGAGTTGTTCTAAAACCAGGTGTGTTGCCTAGGAGTAGAGAATCGACATCGACGGCAAAACATCAATGTTTTTACAATCAAAACATCGATGTCGATTAAACATCGACCACAAAACATCGATGTTCAAGAACATCGATGTTTTTTGACATCGATGTTTTTTTAATTTATACGTTCTTTAAACATTAACATATTAGTGCCCAAACGTATTTAAATTGATGTTTAAGTGTAAACATATATAACATATATAAAAACATTGAGGTTTTCTACATAGTTGGTTTTACATAATCATTTATTAAATATTCAACTGCTAGGACCTAAACATCTTAATTATAGTTAAAACATCGATGTTAAAAACAAATTTTTATTGTTACAACATATTTGTTTTTGCAGAAAAAATCAATAATTAAAACAACATCGATGTTTTAAAAAATGTTGTTTTTAATAAAAACAAAAATGTTTTAACATCGATGTTTTAGACAAAAAACATCAATGTATATTCTCTTAATCTCATTGATGTTGAAACATGTTTTAACAATAAAAAGTTATTTTTAAGATAGATGTTTTTGACAAATATTAATATGTTTTAACATCAATGTTTTGGACAACATCAAATATATTTTAACATATTTATTTTTGCAGAAAACATCGATGTTTTAAAAAAAGTTGTTTTTAACATCGATGTTTTGGACAAATAACATCAATTTGTATGCTCTTAACATCGATATTATAAACATCATGCAACCACAATTATAAAACATCGATGTTGTAGCAATAAAAAGGGGTTTTTAACATAAATGAAAAAAACAAATATATTTTAACATCGTAGTTTGGGACAAAAAACACTAATATATATGCTCTTAACATCGATGTTTTCGGCAAAAACAAATATGTTTTAACATCGATGTTTTAACCATAACCAAGTTCTTTTTAACATCGATGTTATATACAAAAACAAATATACTCTTAACATCGATGTTCTTACTATAACAAAGTTGTTTTTAACATCGATTTTTTTGTCCAAAACATCGATGTTAAATCATATTTGTTTTTGCAGAAAACATCGATGTTTTAAAAAAATTGTTTTTAACATCGATGTTTTTGATAAAAATGAAAATGTTTTAACAACCATGTTTTGGACAAAAAACATCAATATTGTTAAACATGTTTTCAACATTTAAAAAACATCGATGTTGAAACATTTTCGCTTTTGTCAAAATCAAACATCGATATTAAAACATATTTGTTTTGTCAAAAACATCGATGTTTTAAAAACAACTTTGTTATAGTTAAAAATTCGATGTTAAGAGCATATTTATTTTTGTATATAACATCGATGTTAAAAACCACTTGGATATTGTTAAAATATATCTGTCTAAACCATCGATGTTTTGGACAAAAACATTGATGGTTTAGACAGATATATCAACAATATATATATATATATATATATATATATATATATATATATATATATATATATATATATATATATTTATATATATATACATAAGTTAAATCGTATAAAAGAGAAAACTTAAAAAAAAGGAAAAGGTTTTAGAATAAGAACGCCTCCGTAACTGAACATAAACTGACTTTATTGCACGGGTAATTCCCCTATTATAGAATTACAATGTTTACATTGCTACACTAAGGAATTAAGCTTAACATAGCCAGGTCCCCTGGCTTAACTTCCCCCTCCCAGTTTAGGGACATTCCCCGTAAACTCCTAAAAAAAATTCAGATTATCTGATGGACTTACATATTTGCACCTTAAATTAACATAAACACTAGCACAATAAAATAAGACAAAACAAAATAAAATTATATACCTCTAAAATAAACAAGAATAGAAATACACAGAAAAAAGAAAAATAATATGACCTGAAAAGGAAGGAAATAATAATATATAAAAAAAAAACTTTTCGTTCTTTAAAACCAAAACAACTCTACAGACTAGAAACAGAAAAGAAGAACTACTACATATCACACGCACAATACACCACCCTAGAAAGAAAAAAATAAAATAAAATAAAAGTTATATATACAAAGTATCTGTTGCTGCGCTGAGAACACTCCAGCTCAGGATGTCACATCTGCCTGATTGTGTAAAAACTTTAATTGTTCAATATGAAGAGTGCGACGTTTCCTAGGTGTATGAATACTTTCTATCGTCACCACATTGTGTTCTCAGATGGTAATTACTCTGAAAGGACCCTCATATCGGACCATCTCCTTCCCTCTATTCGAGCTAATTTTCCTATAGACAATGGTACCTATTTTCAAATCGCCCATAACATATCGGACAGCCGCGTTTTCATTCGCCACGCGCTTGCCTTTTTCCCGCTCTATTCGTTCGCGAACCTTGGTCCACCGCTTTGCTACGGAGATATGATGGGCACTGATTTCCTCCCCTGGGAGCCCACCCACCGTCGTTTCACTGTAATCCCTCTTTTGAGCGCGCATTCCAAACAAAACTTCAAACGGGGAGTATCCCGTAACGGAATGAATGGAGTGGTTATATGCCACTATGGCTTTCGGCATTGCGTTTTCGGGTGGTAACCCCTTATCGGCATGATATACCCTCAAATGGTCACTAAGGGTACTATGGAGTCTTTCGATGCCGCCCCTGCTTTTGGGGTGCCCTGGAGTGTTAAGATGCCAATCCACGTTGAGCGCTCTCATCTCCTCCCTTATGGTGGCATTGTCGAACTCTCTCCCTCCGTCGGATGATATCCGGTCGGGCACCCCGTAGAATTGGAACCATCTCCTCAAAGCCTGTAACACCGCTTCCGGCGATCTTTCCTGGATTGGGTACGCCATGGCGGTCTTACTAAATAGATCCAGAACTGTCACCCACTTGAAGCCCTTCCAAGTGAAGGTGTCAATCTGGAGGTCCATCAATGGAGCTAAAGCCGTGGGGGTCTCTTCCTGAACTCCCTTTGGTGGACGGCGATCGTACTTAGTGGATAGACAGACATCACAGGCACCGATCACTGCTGAAATAGTGGCGGACATTCCCCACCAGAAATAGCATCGCTTGAGGGCCTGCAAGGTCTCGTTGACTCCACGGTGGTTTGTCTTGCCTTGGTGGTATGCCAGGGTGATCTCCTTCTGGCGCTCCTTCTCTTTCACCGTTTCCACCGCATACCTACAACGTATAAACGTACGGTCTATCCCAATGCGTTCGGTCCGCCACAATTTTTTAACTTTCTCCCAGACGACCTCATTACCTATGTAAAGATGGTATGTCTTCCCAGGCTTAGATTCCCTCTGCAGCACCATTTGAAGTGTGTCCTCCTTGATGCCGGGGTGTGACCAGATAGTAGCGATATTGCACTTCCCATATGTCTCATATTCTACCTTCATTAGTCCCGACGTCCTGGTCTTCCACACTATCTGCCGGCGTTTATCATTAATGATGGTATCGACCTCCTCCAGATCCCTCATACGCTCTGCGGATTATTCTCTGCCCTCTGACGATTCGCGGCTCTCCTCCGAATCTGTTCCGGCCCCGTCCCCTTCTTGCTCCGGTGTCCACTCCTGCAGAAACCTCCGAATCCCGCTCGACGACTCCCCCTCGCCTTCTTGCACCACGTTCACTGTTAAGGCCCTTGACAGCCAATCGGCGACAACATTCTCCTTACCCGGCTTATACACTATATCAATATTGTACTGGCTAAGGAGTTCCTTACACCGCGTCACTCTAGCCGACGACTCCCTGAGCCTCCCTACCTATTGCAACGGTCGGTGATCTGTAAAAAGCCTGAACCGTCTACCAAAGATATACGGACGAAAATGATCCACCGCCCAAACCACTCCCAATAGCTCCCGTTCCAATGCACTATAACGAGCTTCCGTCTCCGACAGCCGCCGACTCGCATACGCCACCGGCCTATCACCCCTGGGCCCCTCTTGCGATAGGACCGCCCCCAATGCATGTTCGCTAGCGTCAGTTGTGATTTGGAACGGCTTCTGGAAATCGGGGAACGCCAAAACTGGTTCTTCTTGCAGACGTCTCAAGCATTTCCTTATATTATCCTCCATGAGCGGAGTGATTTCTATCTTGCTACCTTTCTTAAGAAGATCATTGAGGGGGACGAGGTACGCCGCCATCTCTGGCACAAAACGTCGATAGTAGTTCAGAGTCCCCAACAATCGCCTAATCCCCTTTACATCCTTCGGAATTGTCATTTTTCTTATGGCTGCTACCTTTTGCATGTCGGGCTTAACCCCCTCCGAAGATATTTCGTGGCCTAAAAAATTTATTCTGTCCCGTCCCAGCACCAACTTCTCCCTCGACAATTTAAGTCCAAATTCCCTTATTCGCCGGAACACTGTGCGGAGATCCTCAACATGCTGGGCCTCTGTCTTACTGAAGACCAGGAGATCGTCCATGTACACTTGACACATAGCCTCGTCAATCCCTCTCAAAAACTCATCCATCAACCTCTGGAATGTGATCGGGAGAAAACTTAAAAAAAAGGAAAAGGTTTTAGAATAAGAACGCCTCCGTAACTGAACATAAACTGACTTTATTGCACGGGTAATTCCCCTTTTATAGAATTACAATGTTTACATTGCTAAACTAAGGAATTAAGCTTAACATAGCCAGGTCCCCTGGCTTAACTTATATATATATATATATATACATGTTAAAAACACCGATGTTAAGAGCATATTTGTTTTGTTATATAATATTGATGTTATTAAGAACTTGGTTATTGTTAAAACATCGATGTTAAAAAGAACTTGGTTATTGTTAAAACATCGATGTTAAACACATATTTGTTTTTTTCACAAAATTCGATGTTAAAACATTTTTTTTTTTTGTCATTGATGTTAAAAACCACTTTTTATTGTTAAAACATCGATGTTTTTAAGATCGATGTTAAGAGTATATCTATTGATGTTTTCTGTCCAAAACATCTATGTTAAAACTTTTTTGTTTTTGTCATAACATCGTGTTAAAAACAACTTTTTTTAAAACATCGATGTCTTCTGCAAAAACAAATCTGTTTTAACATCAATGATTTGGACAAAAATACCAATGTTAAAAACAGCTTGATAGTTAACTACTAAAAATATCGATAGTCTGAAAACATCGGCTGCGTAACATCGATGTTTCAGAAACATCGACATCGATGTCGCATTCCTACCTAGGAGGGTGAGGATATTGTTTGGAGTTTACCCAATATGCTTATATACAAATATCATACAAGCCTAAACAAAAAATTACCATCTGAGGCAGGTAATAAGTTCTTTCAAACCCTCACTGAGTCCCCACCATGGACTGACCTCCGACATTGGGAGAGCTCGACCCCTTTGAGCCCCTAGTAGTCGGCGCCTATCATCCATTAAAATATATAGTCCTCTTTCTTTGTTATTGTCTCATCTTCACCTATCTTAATGTTGTTACTGGGTGCCTTAAAGGAACATTAGAAATTATACTAAAGACAGTTTCGTATAGTTACCTCTAGGATATTAATTACAGTTAAACCTCATTTATATGGTCCTCTATTTCTCTATTATTTATCACCTCTCAGTTAGTCTGCATAAAAAATGTTGCATGGTATAATGAACAAAAAATTCAAAAACAAAGCCGTCTCCCTATCAGATACCCTTTTTGCCATTATGATCAAAGTTTACCCTAAAGAGGAGATCCATCCCTTTTGGAGGCACTTTTTATAGTTAGGCACTTACCTCATTCCTATCTTTTTATTTCTGTTGGCTCTACAGGCCTTATAGATCTTTGGCCATCTAAAACAGTCTTCTCAACCTCTGCCTATCTTGGCTTTCTTCTTTCCCTTATATACTCGTAGTAGGTTGATTCTATATATACATCTGCTTTTTGGCCCACAATGAAATCTCTTGCCTTCTATTGTGGCTTTTATTGTTGTGTAGAAGCTTCCCGATTCAAATTCCTTCAAGCAACATGCCTTGCCCTTCTTAATTTTCTTACCCATATTTCATGTAAAGTCAGAAGACTTTACGCCCGGTTTACCTATTTCGAATTTTCAAAATCCTGAAGCTATAAGAATACTTTGTGGAGCACTAAATTTCCAGGAAAGTAATCTAGAATCTTTGATATGAAAAGAAGCATCTTGTAGGAAGATAGTTTATGCCCTTTTCTTTTTATAGTACTGGTGGATGAGGTCTTGCAAATATTTAAGCAAAGCATGGTACAAGGAGTAATTAAAAAATTAAACTTGAGGACAGTTCTTGTGCAGACCATTCTCAAGAGATGGCGTAATGCTCATAGGGGTCCCTTCCCAGAATCTTTAACAAGTTTATTGTAAAATGGGTGGCTAGGCTAGTGAGGAAAGCGTTGATTATTCATGCCAATAAAAGGAGTTTCATACAAATAGGAGATAAACATGAGGCTGGACATGAAAATGTATGCTGTATTGGGCATTGGTTATAATAAGAAACTTGTGGATAACAGTACTTTTAATTAATAAAAACACTTAACATTTTTTCCATTACAACCGCATGCATGGGGACAGAAACAACAAGGGTGGGGGGAAAAATTACATACAAGGGAAACAGTGCCCAGGAAATAATTTATAAACCAGACCTCCTGTAGAAGAGAAATCCTCACAGCTGTAGAAGAGTGTATATTCCTTGGGTACATTATAGGCAGAAATGGTTAAACAGCTAGAAATATAAAACAGGTTAAAATTCAATCTTAAGGATAAAAACAAGGAAGTGAGAGCTGGGTTCTTAATCCTGGACCTATTGGGAAATTTTTGTAAAGTGTATTTTTAGGCCATTATATAGTGCTTTTTTACCTGTTAACATTGTTCAAATAACATTCAAACTTCAGAAAAGATAACAATTAAACTTCTTTAAGTAATCATAGTGCAATAGTCCGAGTCACACAATGGTCCTCTGGTAGATTTAACATCAGTAATTGATGCTCATTTTATCTGTGCTGCTAGATCTCCTGTCGCACCATTCCTGTCAACATCTATGAAGACGACATATTAGCTATCAAGATGGCAAAAACTGGTAAAAATTAATAGGAATAATAAATAATGTTCAAAAAAAGCTTGCTTCTTTGGAGAAAATGTTAAATAGAAGTAGGTACATGTCCTTATCAAAGCTTCCCATGTTTCAATGTTGGTTTTTACTGTGAGAGAAAAATAACTGTCATACTAAGCAGTTATTTTTAAGCATTGATACTAATGTTATTTTTTATCTTCATCAATTTTAATGCAAAATTTGTATTTTTTTATTTTTATGCATTAATACAAATGTTATTTTTATCTTAATCAATTTTAATGCATCAATTATATTCACAGTCAGTGTAAGCCTGGATATACCTGCATACAAGGTTTTGGTCCAAATCCAAACTACGGATACACAAGTTTTGATACATTTGGTTGGGCTCTTCTTTCTGCATTTAGGCTAATGACCCAAGATTACTGGGAGAACTTGTATCAATTAGTAAGTGATAGTTTGTTTCAATCTGTTAATCTAGAATTATTGCTTATATTTATTTTATCTGTTAAGCTAGAATTATGGTATTTATGTGTTTTTGTTATATATTTATTTGTTCCTGGCCATGTGTGAAATACGGGGGTTACTCTACAAGTGTAACCAACCTATTCTAACCATGGTAGAAAGGTCAAACTTTATTCCTTGAGTCCCATACAGATTAAAAGTTATCCTACTCAGGGAGGATTCTAACTGCCGCCATTAGGCTTGACGATGGTAAAGCAGGTCAAGGGCAACAGGATCGCTTAACATGCTCAGTTATTCCAGCCCTGTTAAACTAGAATTATGGAATATAGATCTAAACTCTTAAAATCAATTTTTTACTAAAGAACTTTTTTTTTTTTTTTGTTCCTCTTCTTCCTCGCCTTTTAGGCTATATGGGGTTTCCCGGGGCCAGGAGAGAGGGTGGGGGATCGATGCCAAGTATTATTAAATGTCTCCTGGCGCCTGGTTTTGAACTTTCTATCTTCTTGATATCATAAATTGCCATGGGCAACACATATAATTATTACACTATACGTAATACTGTAGTATAGATCCCTGGTATGGGCCCAAATAACCTACTTACAATTCTCAACAATATATATGTACGGATGGGAATCGATAAAAGGGGTTCATATTGTTGGCTTATATTTAATTGTAACTTTATTTTCCAATTTCCAGGGCTTATATTTGACAGAAAAATGATGGTGGTATTATATTCTACTCAGGGAGGGACTGTCAATATCTCTTTATTTAAATCAATAGTTGAGGAAATAGTGATTAAAATAATTTGTATTCAAAAGTTTATAGATGGCCTTATGTTTTTTCTAATCAAAAACAGTATTAGCAGTGTGTACATCTTGCATTTCCTCATCTTCTCTTAACATAGTTATTTTTTTCCATTTTAATTCAAAAAGTTTAATGGTTCGTTACTCTATATGTCTTGATTTAGTTTTAAGACAGATGCTACTGATTGCCATAGAAACCAATTCCACTATGTAATCTGGTATTTCATTATATAATCAGAAAGTTTTCAATTATTATTTCAGTATTACCTCCATATTTCACATCAGTAACCTTCTATCACTTTATTAACTAAATATTATTCTTTCTTAAATTATCAGCTTTCCAAAAATATATTACACGTGCATATTCAAATTCTCTAATTCTGAGAATTAGCATTAGAATATATATATATATTATGAAATTCTTTCATATTTTATTTTTAGTCATTTCTTGTTACTAGAGATAATGAGAGACTAGATTTGTACTCCCAATAAACATTGTTTATTAGGAAGAACAAGTGTTTTTAGGAAGAACATATCCTTTGCTATTAAAGCCTTATCAGACCATTTCTATGATGATAAACCCTACCTCATGTCAAAGAATAATTAATTCTGATTCAACATGACGATTTAATTCAAAATTAATAGAGTTGTTTCTCTATTAAGAGAAGTATTCTAGTTTGGGGAGTTGGTGTAAAATTCCCCTTCAGGTTACTTATTTCTCATCATATACCTACCTCAAATACCTTATTACAGTCGTTCAACTTATAGTTTTTGTGGTAGTCTATTTACACACAAATACTCAGACCATTTTGCCATTATATATATATTTATATGATTATAGTCTGAATGTGTTCTGGAGAATGATCCCTAATGTGAGATTTCTCACAAGGGTATACTATTAAGGTCTAATTAAGCACTAATCATTAATTTACTATTTGTAATTCAAAGATTTTTTTTATTCTGAATGACCAATTAAAAAAATATATTATGTACTTCAAAAATTATACCTCCTAATTAAATTATTTTTTAAACAAAAGATCATTGAGTATTTAAGCCTACTTTTCAAGAAAAAATCTAATGATAAGCATTATACATGGAATCTGCTTGTGAACTATATTTTGAAATGTATCAAAATACATTTTTTGGAACTGATGCACTAAAAGATACAATATTTCGTTTAAAGGTGAAATCCTTATTGAATTAGAGTCAGTTCCTGATGTCTTTTGCATGTGGTAGCTTGCAAATGCAAATAATATATCTATATCATGTTAAAAAGTTCAAATAATGATGTTTATTATTTTCAGATTCTGCGCTCGGCTGGTCCGTGGCACATGCTGTTCTTCATAGTAATTATCTTCCTTGGGTCATTTTATTTGGTGAATCTCATTTTAGCTATTGTAGCAATGTCATATGACGAACTCCAGAAAAAAGCTGAAGAAGAAGAACAGGCAGAAGAAGAGGCTTTAAGGGTAAAAGCAGCTTTTTAATATAACTATCTTCCAAATTAGTCCACAGTAATGACAAAATATTATTTGAAAATAAATAATTATCTCTTAAACACATATTTTAAGATGTTAATGTTCCAACTTTTAATAAAGAATTAAGTAAATAGTAATATGGAAAATTAAGTTAGATGAATGGACAAATATGCTTTTTTAAGAATACAAAATTAAGTTTTGTTTATAGATAATAAGCTTGAACAATAGATGATCAACCAAAGCCTTACCCAACTTATAAATACCTTGATTATTGTAGGAATGATATCTTAAATTGTCAATTAATAATGGCTGTATGAAGTACTAAAGACATTCCCTAAATTTATGATTATATCATCCTCAAAATTATTTTATATATTATTATATATATTATTAGGAAGCTGAACTAGTTGCACAAGCAAAAGAAAAAAAGCGGGAAGCCCGTGCTGCTAGAACTGCTGAAAGGGAAGCAGCAGCTGAAGCCGCTGCAGAAGCTGGTAGTGTCATCAAATCCCCCTCAGACTTTTCAGCTCATTCCTACGAACTTTTCATTGGACAAGAAAAGGGCAATATTGATGACAATAATAGAGAGAAGATGTCGATACGGTCTGAATCTTTGAGTCATGGGCGTCCAAATACTGCAGGAAGCAGGGGAAGAAAAGTTAGTGTGGTATGTTTCACTTGAGTATTTATTAGATAATTTAATTTAAACATATTTGCTGGAATGTCATATTCTATTAATACAAATTTTTAAATGTTTTTAAATCTTAGTGAAAAAAAATTTTTCCTGTCTTTCATAAATTAAATTTTTATTATATTTTTAATCACTATCTTTTTTTTTTTTTTTTGGTTCTTTATAGATAGTTTTGGATGCTGCTTCATTTGGACTCAACTATTTTGATCAGTTTTTTTTTTTAATGTTTATTGATGGAATAATTGTCTGCCTTTGCCGTTGTCATATGATATAGATAAATTCTACAAAAATTTGTTTTTATTTATTTTAGGAAATATCCAACTACATCCCCCCCCCCTTCCGCTTTGTTTGTTTACCGTTCTGAATTTATTTATTTACTTTAACCAAGGTTCAAAAAGTTAAAAATATTTTTGTTTAAACATTGATAAAAAAGAAAAAAATATCATTCAAAAATGCATTAAAATTTGATTAAGACTAGAAAATATAGCTATCTAGTTAGTAAAAAAAAACTAATATTAAGTGTTTTATAAAATTGGGCATTTAATTTTTTTTTTTTTTATCTCATCCTTTTATTTGTTAAAAAAAAATGCTAACAAATTTTCATGTTATCATATCTTCCTAACACATTAAATCAATATATTGTTTCTATTATTGGAAAAAAATAAAGAAATCGATAAGCTGTAAATTGATATAAGGAGTTTTCTAATTTTTTAATGATTCAATAAAATATTGATGAAAAAAAGTAGATTAAGTTCCAGTTTTAAAAAAAAAACTTTTTAAACATAGTTTCTGCAATTAATCAGATAGTAAAATCAACATTTATTTTTTAAATACTCGCTATTCCAAATGTGCCCATACAAGTGTTTCTAGTTTCTAAGAAGAAATTAATCCAATAAAAGAAGTATTGGATAAAAAACTTATTGGTGAAATTTATTTATTTAATTTAAAATTGCAGAAAATTCGATAAATGTTATTTTTATAACCATATCTTATTCCTGTTTTTTGTTGGTTTTTGATATGTCCTTTCGTGAGAACATTTAATATCATTTTAAAGTTTATTGATTCATTTGATTTACTGGTGTCTTCATTTTTTTTCAATAATAAAAACTACTCATTGATTAAAAAGTTATGATCCCATAAAAATTATAATGCATTTTTTCACTGAAAACCAACTGAAACTCTTTGATTGGAAATTTGCTGTAGAATATATATATATTTCAGTTTTGCTTTTATATTATTAATAGGCTATTTAAGTTTAGTATGCCATGAGTAGCATCTTGGCTTCCATCTAGCTCTTGTGGTGCTAAATGTTTGGCTATTACACTGGATTTTAATATCAAATTGTATCAAATCAAAATTAATTAATATCAAATTGGTTAAATAGCCTCTGCCCTTGGAAACCCCGCCCTTACTAACACAAAGAAGAAGATACTTAATCTCACAGATCAGATGCACCGGAACGAGGTTTAAATATTTTTCTTGCTTTCATAATTTTATTTATCTAATTTTATATTAAAAATATTTTATTCATCTAAATAAAGCAATCGTGTAACTATCAACCAAGTTTTATGTGTGCTCCAATTAATTTTATTTATGCAATACATTATACTGTGCAGAGTCATTTGCTCTATATGCTCATTTTCTTTAAACTATATTAGTTTAATTTTATGAACGAATTCATTTAAACTGTTTATGAAGCAGTATCCAATAGTTGCATAAATAATGGAAATATTGAACTGCCATTCTTAAAATCGGTGATTAAGACAATCCAGCATATATATAAATATATATACACGTAATCTAACATTTATGTTTCATCCTTAGTATCCTTTTTATTGTTTATTCATTTACGGCACTATTAAGGTTAATGTCTTTCACTCTTGACCATGGGAATTTTACCTCAGCACATTTTATTGCTTCCACTTAGACTTAATTGTTTAGAAAGTTAAAGTTAAGCACATTTGGTTTTTAATTTATGCTACATATTGGATTTTGGCACAGCTAATCACTTTTTAAAATAAAACTAGGCATTATTTATTGAAGTAATATATTTTAAAACCAAAATAAAGAGATATTAAAGCTGGGAAGGGAAATACAAATGTGAAGGAATTATCTTATTCACATTTCGTCATGAGAATCAACTGGTGAATCCCAAGTAATGTTTAAGATTTTTGCTAGCAAAGTGCCAATATTTCTTAGGCAGTATGTTTGTGTTTTTTCTGGGTTAGCTGCCTATGAGAAAAACCGGAATTAAAAGCCAGTTTCCTTTTGCTTGCCAGGACAATCAAACGGAGGTAGGTTAAAACTCCGAATATCTTCTTCTTGATTCCCTATATTTCTCCAGTAATATTATCTTTTCAATGTGGGAATTGAATGTTGTATATTGAATAAGTTATATATTTTTTTTTTTATAAAAGTATTCATTTTTTCCTACAGAGCATGTTATTTGAAAGCCTTGCATGTGTTATGTGGGACCTATTCAGTTATTTGTGATTTTTCAGTGATTCGAAACTGCCAAAGATTAGTCTTTTTATTTTATTTTCAAAGAAGAATAACTTAAAGTTGAAATTTATTTTTCAGTCTAGATTTAGTTTTTTAATATTTAAAATGTTCTGTATGTAAAGATGATAAATTAACCATATTTAACAAGATATAAAGAATGTAAGTGAATTAAATATGTAAATTACGATATTATGTTATTCATGATTGACGTATTCTTACAGTGGTTTTCTTTTCTTGTAGCATGTCTTATAAATGCTTATTCTGGGGCCCTTACTAAACTTTATGTCCCCACTCATTATTTTATATTTGTTATTATGAATGGTTAATTAAATATTGAAAATAAACAATTTTTTTTAAAAGTGCATGTCAATTATATGTTAAATTAATATGAATATATCACTGCTTTGTATGTGTTTCAGTGCCCTAGGCTATTTATTGCACCTTGCCTATATGTTAAATAATGATTCCAAAATGAGTATAAATCGTTAACTTTGCTTTATCTTTTGAAATTGATAATGCTGAAGTATTATCTAGTCAGTTAATATTTCTGTTTATTTTTTAAACCATTTTTTCAACAGTCATTCTATTAGTATTACTTTGCAATATCGTATAAAATTTCTTTAGTCCATTTACATTATGTTTTTGTTGTTTTTTCTCATTCAAAAAAATAAATAATTTATTTACTTTGTCTTTTTTTTTTTTTTTTGTTCTTTGGTTTATTTTCTTTCTTTGTTTTAAATATCTTTTTCTCTTCTGAATAATTGATAATTAATCTTCATAATTATTGTTTTTTCTAATAATTAGTGAAATTTTTTTTTTTATAATTTTGTTGAAATATTTATAAAATAAAAATAGGATTTTTGAATGTGACGATCAGTCATAAAAAAATTATTAAAACTTGTAATTTAAAATTCTTTGACCGATCCGTACTTAAATCCCCATTGTAGGAAAAATTATGAGTTCAGTATAAATAAAATTAAACTGTTAATAAAATGCGAATTATCGGGTTGATCTCACTTGATGTGGGTGTTACAGGCTAGCCTAAGTTTGCCAGGCTCCCCATTCAACCTGAGACGGGGCTCCCATCAGTTTACAATGCGGAATGGGCGATCAAGGTTCGCTGGCGAAAGGAAACCCCTCGTCCTCTCAACCTATCTCGATGCTCAGGTACCCTCCCCCCTACGGTCTCAACCATTATTTTATTTTATTTATCTTAATTTTTTTAACTTTAGAAATTTCCATCCCTTGTCATCTTCGGCCGGATGAAAGCCCCGTTTAATGGTTTTTAATGAAAAAAAAACAACAGTGAAATAAAAAAAAAATTAAATCAGCTTTGATTTGTATATTTGCTTTTTATTGTATCACTTTATTTTTATTACATATATTTTTTTTTAATTTGTGGTCTGCTGATCACCTAATGTTTTGCTTTAGTGCCTAAAAACACTTATTGGCAATATCAATAACATTTGACTGACCATCACTTGTCATCGCCCATTTTATTATTTCCCCTCCCCCTTTTTTCATTTTTACTTCACCAAAATTATTTATTTATATATTTTATTTATTTAAAATATCATCATGCATGCTTTAAGCCCTCTTAGTTTTTTATTTAATACTTTACATTATTGATTTATGTGTTAGCAGAGTTTTAGATACATTTATGTATACATAGTTTGAAGATTGCAGCACCATTTTTATTTGAGGTTAATAAATGGGTGATGATAGGACATTATTTCCGGACTGTAAATTATTCTCAATTCTAGTGAAAATCAACTCCATATAATTCTCTGTTGTTTTTATTTCTTTCATAATTTCTTTGTTCAATCTATAATTATCATTAAACTAGTAATGATGATCTATAAGAATTCTTGAAATGATACTTTAGAGATATTTTACTTGCCTATCAGTAACTTTCTTAAAAATTGAAATTTAAAGTTTAATGTTATTATCTGTTTAGTTGAATAGATTTATTAGAAATTAAACAAATTCTTGGGCAGTTAACCCAGTTTTTATGTCAACTGTTATATATGTATAATGAAACAAAGGAAAATATTTATTAAATTCCTCTCCCCAGATTATAATATATATATATATATATATATATATATATATATATATATATATATATATATTAATTTTATTCCATGGTTTATAAAACCAAAAATAAATCCTGAAAATCATTTTTTAATTTATTTCCTTTTTTTGTGTGTGTTTCTTGAGTATTATATTGTTTATTCCATTATTCTCTCTGTTCTTAAATTATTACCTAACAAAAAATTTTGATGAAATTAGTAACATTTACTCAGTGTTAGTCTTTATAGAAGTGATTAATATTTTTATACAATTCTGACAAGAAACATCAAGTTTATATAGAAATTGATATTATTATGTCTACTAAAATTTAAAAATAGGGCTGAAAGCTTACGTGTTTTATGACGAATGATGGTTCAGGAGCACCTGCCTTATGCGGATGATTCGAATGCAGTTACACCAATGTCAGAGGAGAATGGAGCAATGGTGGTTCCTCTGTATAGCGGTGGCTTTGGTATGTCACGGCATTCATCTTACACATCACATGCTTCAAGGCTCTCCTACACTTCACATGCAGACTTGCTGGCAGGTGGACGAACTAAGGAAAGCAGGTTGAGATCGAGATCAAGTCGAAACAGCTCTGCAACAGTTACCCACCAGCCAAATGCTTGCCAAGCTCCATCTCTACTGGATAACAAGCATTTCTCCAGAGATTTTGTTTGTTATCAATTTTTTATTTATAATAAAATATTCAATCAAAATGTCTAGAACAAAGGTCCTTATTTTACTAAAATAAATGTTGAATACTTAATTTTTTTCTTCTTTAATGAACCAATATTTATATATAACTATTTTTCAATGATGGATTTCTCCAAAATTGCTATCACTACAATAAATTTTATTAACTTGCTAAACAGCCTTACATTACACTTTTCTAATAAAATTAATATCAAACTTAAATATTAAGGTCTACATATATGCCTTACATTTTAATATCAGTTCCATAAAACATTTCATTTTTGAGCTAAGCAGGAGTTTCGGAATAAATATTTATATGATTGCTCTACTGCCTTTTGAATAAAGCTTTTAGCCCTCTACCTCTTCATCGTGCCTTTAACTTTGAGAATCGTTGCCTAATAAAATTACTTTTGAATTTTTCATATCAAAGACTATAATTCATTTTTTCACTAATTACTCAAATAATTGATAATAATTTTCAAATAATAATTCAGATTATTTTTTAATATTTTAAGATTTAAAAGAAATCATTGTTCGTTATCTTCATAATAAAATTTTAAGTCTCTCATTTTTATTTATTTAGCATAAGTTAAGAAAACTGGAGATATTTTGTTTTATTAGTTCATGTGAAAAATATCTTCTTTGAAATACCATTGTATATGTAATAGTAATACACAGAATAAAACCTTTAGTTCTAGACCTTTTGATATTGGAAATTATTTATGGTGCAATAATCATGAAAATATTAAAGTAATTTTGATACTGTATATTTTTTTCACTAGGATGGTTTGTTAATGGTTTGATTTATTATAACAAATTTATTTAAACGAATAACACTTATCATCATGCTATTTATGTGTGATATACATTATTTAATTAATATGCTGGCAAATCTTTTAAAGTGAGCTATAAATAAATACCTTCAGAAATTTTCGTTATAATTTACCTTTGTTTAGAATGTTTTGACACTTGGGAGTCCAAAACTCTCCTTAAATAACCAGATATTTTTTGTATTCTTAATTTTTAAACGTATTCTGTATTGTTTTGTTTTCTATTGACCTAAATTTTAAATAACAAACTAACATCAGAAATTTTCATTAACTTAGTAATTTTTTGTCAGGACAATTTTTTTGAATTTATTTATTTTGTCCTGAAACTTTTATCAAAGTTCTCTATGGGAGGACATATATACTAGGTTGTTACAAAAGTCCTTGTTCACAAAATTAATTTTATTCAAATGTGAGTGAGAGACAAAATTTACAAATCAAATTTATTCTTCAAAATACAGGCCACCATTTTCAACTACTTTAACCCATCTTTCAGCCAAAAGTTGTATTTGATGTTGATACCACTCTGCAGTTTTCGAGGCAAAGAACTCCTCGCATCCAGATTTGACATCATCGAAGTTTTCGAAGCGCCGACCTTTCAAAAAATGCGCCATTGACCTGAAAAGTCCATAGTCAGACGGTGCGACGTCTGGGCTGTAAGGAGGGTGGGGCACGACGCTAATCCCTTTCATTTCGGAAAATTTTTCTTTAACTAATCGTGAGCGATGAGCAGGGGCGTTGTCTTGCTGAAATAACGCTTGCTTCCTATTAATCAAAGCGGGGTATTTCACTTTTAAAACTTCATATACCCTATCGAGCTGTTATCAGTACAGTATAGCTCAGCGTTGATAGCCCTGTCCTCTGGAACCAGCTCGAAGTGATCTAGGACGACCTGATCTAGGTTCATCTTCAAGGCTTGTATTCCCAGAATTAAACCGCCTGAACCAGAATGTGGCCGTGTTTCGATGCACCACACTTTCCCCTTCCACTGCACAAATTTCCTCGGCTGAGGCCTGTGCACTAAAACCTTTTTTCCAATAATGCCTAAGAAGGCCGCGGATGACAAATTTTTCTTCCGACATTTCTAGTGAAATTTATTAAACTGAATGAAAGGCAGGGACAGTTGGTGTACATAGATAATTAGAGGATTAGTTAATGTAAACATTGACATAAGAATTGTATTCGTCAGAGATTAAATAAGGATTAAATTAGAGACCTCAATGTAAACAACTTGATATGCACAAGGACTTTTGTAACAACCTAGTGTATATATATATATATATATATATATATATATATATATATATATATATATGTTGGTGTAAACTTATATATTTAGAATCAACATAACCATTATTGAGATAGTAACCCACAAATAGTCACCTTCCTAATTTTTTCCCAATACAGCTAAATGCATTTCTAAATGTTACTATATTTTTAAACAAATTACTTTCTAGTGATGTTTATCTCCATCTTTACATACTTATTATTTACTGATGAGCGTCTGGCAAGTGTTGTTGTTAATTTAATTTAAAATTCACATTTCTTCTTACTTTTTCAACAAACTAGTGACAAACCATCCATTGCTATCAATGAAATTATCGCATCTTTTTTAATAGATTCTAGATGTGCCTAAAGACTGTTTTTAAAAAAAGTAAAAGTATTGAGAGTAGAAATAAAACTGTAATTGGTTGTCTTAAGATCTCAAAGTAATGACCATCTATGGATTTTAAGATAATATTTTATTTCTAATGATGATTTAGTAAAAATTATTAAACTATTGACAGTTAAAAACTGCCTAGTTCCTATATAACTCCTTACCTATTCTTAAATATTGTCAATTTACTTTCTGTATCTTGCTTTACATCCTCTATGTTTATTAGCTGCAATAATAATTGGGTGCCCAAAACTTATTTCTTAACTTTCATTTTCAACTGAATTAAAAAATTTGTTGTAATAGTCATAGATCTATTGGATGTCTTCAATATGGATTAGTAACATTTAATTTTATTCCAATTATATTATTATCAGACCAAATTTAAGGAATTTAATATCTTAGTTATGTTTCTGTAGCTAGCAATTCCTAAATGCTTGTTAAAATAACATCCTTTTCTGTTATTTAAGTCAATTATTTTACTTTGATTAAAAAATAAATGGTGCCTCTTATAAGATTTTACTTAAACTTATTTTTCAAAACAATTTTCTTTTTTAATCTTGGTCAAGTCTGTTGCAAACGTTCTACTCCTTATTTTCAATATCAAACTTTAACTAAATATCCATTTAGTTCCACAAATTAAAATCCTAAATATCTATATTCAATCCAGTATCTACATGATGATAAAAATTTATGGAAAATTATATTATAAAAAATCATTAATTAGGGACAAGATTTTTTCTTAAGTTAATTTATTAATATTTATGTTTGGCATTGCATTGGTTAAGTTCAGCTTGTGTTTGATCTCCACTCCAACAAGCGGATTCACAGCTGTGAAACTGTTCAAGAGCACTACTTGTTCTAAGCATGTAACACAACTTGCTTTATTAACACTGGCATTCACTAATAATTCCATTTCACTTCTTGCCCAATATTAAATTATAATATCCCTGACTATCAATCCAGAGAAGAGCATTGTCATTAAGTAAGAAAGTAATGATCACTCATACAGCAAACTTGAGTGATTTCAATCATTTTTTTTTATTATCATAGAATTAATCAAACAGCGATTCCAATTTCTTAATTTTTACTGCAGGTCTTTTTAATTTTAATTTTATAATTAAATTTACTGCTATTCCCATAAGTACGATAATTAAACTGTGTGTGTCTGTTATATTTTTAATACTGTAACCTTACTTAATCCTGCTTTTCATTTTTTTTAAATAATCTTGGAATATGTGAGGTCTGATTAATTATTATTTATCCTATAATTATATGGTAATAGTTATATATAAAATATTCATTAATGATAAATATTAACCGTTTCTTTAATGCCTAACACAGCAGCAGCAGTGGCATATTATGCAGATGTAGGCTTATCCCATAACTCTATGTAAGCTATAAATAAGTAAGTTATTTCTCTATTTTTCATCCATATTTGGGGCTACTTATTTTCATCCCATCTTAATGCAATCATGTCAAATAAATAGCTCCTCTTCTCGAAAAGTAAAAGTGAGTCAGGTTGGTCTGCAAATCTTCTTCCTATCCTTAAAACTACATTTTCTGCATCATAAAATGTGGAACTTTCTCTCTGATTAAGAATAGAATCTTGCTTCCCTGCAAACAGCTTGCTTGGGTCGTGTTCAGAGAAGGCTTCTATTATGTTTCTCAGAACTCTCTATAACTATAACTCAGGAGCTTCTGTTCAAAAAGGTTTGATCGGAAATCTCTCATTTATTGGGGCTGCGATCTTATTTGATCATCACTTGAAGATTCTTCTGTAGATCCAACAAGCCTTCTTTCACATAAGAAGTTATCATCTTGCAGGATTAAATTGTGAGGTGCTCTTCCTACTACATCTGCTGCCTCTTGCTAAGCTCGGATTGTGTTGATTTTTTTAAAGCCTTTCAGCTTGATCTTTCACTTCATGCTCTTCTGGTGGTGTAAGAATTAATAATTAATTACAAGTAGAAAAATGTATACTTTAGGATCACTTATTTATATTTTTCAATGCATCTAAAACCCCTAAACAATCTTCCAATATGACTGAGTCCATAAATTACTTAGGTCACTCTATAAAATATGTCTATTAATACTGTGATTTCATCTTGGAGGATAGGATTCATCCAAATTTCCCTGCAATGCATACTATGGTAATATAATATCGTAAAATATATCAAATTATTTAATTACCCCAGTATTTAAATGACCCAAGTGGTTGAAGAGCCCATTTTGTTGTTGTAAATAAATAAAATAAATAATTACCATAATTTTTTTAACCTAATTAGAATTATAGAAAAGAAATTGTCTTTATTTCATTTGATGCGATAATTTTATTGTTTTGATGTATTATTTAGTCTAAATATTTTATCAGTTTTAATTTAATATGACAAGGTTTATCATGTCTTATTTAACACAAAAATTTATATTGTAGTTTCCGATGTGTTAATATAGAAATTCGTATCTGTGGCTATTATTACAAAAAGTTTTATAATTTGTAAAGAGTAATGGTCTGATTAATGGTGACTAGAAAACTGATTGCATTAATTAAAATGATCAACATATTAAACAATAATTTATTCTTTTGAATAAATTAAAATAATACACCTCAAGCACTCGCGCATTGTTTCTAAACTGATGTGTTACCGCACATATCCTTTTGTAGCACGAGCTATGCAGTGTGTCAAGCTTTTATTAGTCATGGTCATGTTTAAAAAATGGTAAACTTCTACCAACAAATGATATTATAACAAAAATAATTATTTTTCATCTTAATGTAATGATTCATTGACTCATGTGTTTTTACCATAGGATATGTCAGATTTAGAAGATGGGACTTCTAAAGGTAAACATCTTGATAATACTTACATGGAACCTTCGCAACAGCAAACGGTCGTTGACATGAAAGGTAACACCTTAAATAAAAAACTTATAAAAATAATTTCTTTAGTTATCCAATGTTTTATATATATTTTCCAAAACTTTTAATTTTAATTTTAGATGTAATGGTTCTGAATGACATAATTGAACAAGCTGCTGGAAGGCACAGTCGTGGTAGTGAGCACGGAGGTAAGAATCCTACAAGAACTCATAATTTTATCATATTTCTCCTCTACTTTAATCATTGATTAATTTATGACTACTTTAATTTTTTTTCTAGTTATATTTACTTTTTAATGCATAAACATGATAATGTAATTTCGTTTTGTTGTACATAAATGCTTCTGTTTGTTTATGTACAGTTAGAATTTACCATTTACATTACCTAAGAGGATATACTTAGACGTTCTCAATGACTTTAAATTTTTGAGATTTTACTACTGTATTTCTGCATGATTCACCTTTTCATTCCATGGAAATTTATTGGACTTAATTTATTTTATTCTTGCTTCTTATGTTCATTATTAAAATATCAGTCTATATTATGGATAAAGGATGGAAAGTGCTATTTAACTTTCATGAATAAGTGCTCTAGTAAAATAGAAACTTAATATATGTATCCATTAAATGTGATAAATTTTTCCATGCAATGAAAACTTACCATGTTGTAAATAATGTATGTTAAATGTGTGTCTTATTACATAGTACTTCTTCGCATGTACTATTTAAATATATGTGTGTTCCGGAATTATCAGTAAGTTCACTGTCAATCAAATATATGAATATTCATCAGCAATCGACCTATACCATTATTCATATCAGCATATCAGCAAAACTGACATGATTTGAATGTATGACCCCAACATTCAAATCATGCCAGTTTTGCTGGCACCCCCTCAAATATTTTGGATTTTTAATTTTTTTGTATTTTTTAACGAATAATGCAATTAGGTAGTTAATATGCCCTTTTCGTTATTTAGATCGTAGTCCTTCTTAGTACAAAGTAAAATCTCATACAAAAATGGTGTTGTCAGCCACGTGATAATGAGACAAGGGGGTCAGGACATCCCCCTAGATTTTATGCTAAATCCGTCCCTGGCAGATATCTTCTGCTGATAGAACAATATATGGACGAATATGCTCATGGACCCATATAACCAACAGACCTAATTAATATACTGATAGAATGATATACAGATATAACCAAAATACTCATAGAATAACGTCCCGACAGAGTGATGTGCCAATATAAGCAATAGACCGACATGCCTATGTAATCAATTAACTGATATGCTCATATTAATATACGTTATCATTGATCCTCGGTAATTCTATGTTTAATTTAGTAATAAATTGCATTACAGATAAAGTTTTGATAATCAATGTTTTATTTTTTCTCATATTCAGTGAGTTGTATTTTTTATATATTTTACTAATAAATTCAGTCAGATTAAAAAACTAATTTGGACTATATATACTCCCTCAGTATTTTTTAAAGTAATATATAACTTATTTCACATCAATGTAATTTAAAAAAAATAAATTTATATTGGATATATTTTTGAAAAATGTATGATTTTCATTTATTTTTTACTTATCCGCTTATCGAGATCATTGACAGAAAATTGAGATTTCATTTTTTATTCAATAGAAAAAATAATTTAATCATTAAACTATAGTACAGGCTCAGTAGCTACAATGTGTTGAATTAGTTATATCCTATTCTTTTTTATAGTCAAATCAACATTCACTGATAAAGATAAAAATGTTTAAGCTAATCTAAAAACCAACGGGTTTTAAAATAGAACTTTATGCCAAATTTAAAATTGTTTGGCAAAGAATTTAGATGGGTTAAAGTTTTTATTTTTTACATCTTATATTTGACCATGTTCTAATGAATGACGAATATATTCGATGTTTTCCCCACACGTGAAAAGGCTAATCATAATTGGAAAACACGGATTTTCCGAGTCCAAGCTGGAAAAAATAGATTTATGCTTACCCTCCCTAAATATCGAAAGTGAAGTGTGTCAATAAATCAACTTCCACCGCTATCTTTTGGACATTTATAGACCTAACAAATAATCACTCTAAGTTATAGTATAATAAGCATTTAATTTGCAAAAAAAGAAAGATTGAGGCCAATGATCGAGATAAAAAAACTACCCTATCTCTTAAGTTGGACAAAACTCCACACAATGAGCCGAATTTCATCAAAATCGGTTGAGTAGTTTCTGATTTTACCTACGACAAACATTGGGACATGAGATTTTTATATATATAAAGATTATTATCTCTAATAAATTGTCACTATTCCATAATCTACAATACCGAAGAATCAAAGCACAGAAGAAAGGCTACTGTTAATGTTATTTCGGCATTTGCTATGTCAGCCAATCAATTATCATTATTGGCAAAATCCCTAACATATAATATAATATTCAGACCAAGGAGTCTAGCTTGTGTGCGATTCATTGGGTGTAAAACCTAAAGGTGCAGTGAAAGTGTCAGGGATGCCTCCTTTATGGGGAAGCCACCGTATGTTCACTTGTCGTAGCCTGTTGTTGAAAAATGGTGAACTATGCCTGGCCAGGACGAAGCCAGGGGAAACCCTGATGGAGGTTCGAAGCGATTCAGATGTTCAAATCGATTATATTTACAACAATATATATATATATATATATATATATATATATATTTTTTTTTTTTTTTTTTTTTTTTTTTTTTTTTATTGGAAGGTTTAAAAAACATACACTACTCGCAAATGTGCTTATCCCAGTTTCAAAATAATTATCATATCCTAATGAAGTACAAACTAAATGTAGCCTTAAAACATTTGATGGTTTTTTATTTACTTCTAAATAATTTTAACCGCCACAAAGATCTTTTTTTTTTATTTCTTAAACACATTAATCTTATAGCCTGAAATTAAATTATCATAGTTATATTAGGTTTGTAGTTCATTAAGTACTTGTCATATGTCATATTATCTATCTTACTAGTATAATTTATTATTTATATTATTGTAGTGCTGATGCAAAAGTGTGGATTGTTGTTTTGTATAAAAAAATATTCAGCTTGCTCCATGCATGTCTTATAGTTAATTTGCTTAATTTGCTTTCATTTATTTTCCTTTTAATATTACCTTTGTTTTTTCTTAATTTCTTTTACAATCATGAAGAACAATTTATCTAAAGTTTTACTTTTTGTATTTGCCATATTTTGGTTCTAATTTTGAAAAGATTAAATACAAATCTTTTTATGAACTTAGATTATGTTTCTATTGCATGTAAATAAGTATTTTGAAAATATTGCTGTAGTCTTAATAATAATAATAATTGAGTTTTTGATTTCAGTTTATCAAATATGTAATGGTGAATGATTATTTACTTACATTATTTTCAATTAAAAACAACTTGTTACTTATGTAATAAAAATTATGCTTTTTAAATAAATAAAATTTCTAAGTTTAATAAAATTTTAAATAAAAGTTTTAAGTTATACAATTCAATTTTTATTATGATGCTTTAAAATAACTGCTTATCTTATCCCTGACGAGCTATTGAGGAATGTTTACTGTTTGTCAGAAGTTTTATTATTCATAAAATCATTATTTTCTTAGTACATTAGTCAAGATGTATTTTATAAAGATGAGAATTTTATTATTGGACCTTAGAGAATCACCATTATTCTACTAATTTCCAGTTATTCATTACTACCATTTTTTATTGTGTTTTTTTAAAATACTACTCAGTCAGAGAATGCAATGCTTTGATTTTTTTTTTTTTTTATATGGTTCAAAACTCAGATTGATACTTCTTCCCTTAGGTCACTTCTGCTTTACAGATGGGCATGGACTAGTTTTTAGAAAGCTATACAAGAGAAATTCTTGTCACCTAATGCCCCACCTTCTAATAGTTAATATTTCTAATGTTGAATTCAATCATTATTCCTCTTTTTTATAAAACCATTACAAAAATTTTTAAATTAATATACAATATTTTAAAAAATAGTTAGTGTTCATGAACCTTTAAGTTGTAATTCTGTTGCTATGCTATGATTTTGTTTTATATTTGTTCTGTATCGATGCCCACAGGACAATGGGTTGTATTTCATATTTGCTAACTTATCAAATGGGTTTTTTATTTTGGGAAAAAAAAAAAAATACTTGGTTCTATTTTTTTTTTTTTTTTTTTTTTTTTTATTTTTTTTTTTTTTTATGATCAGTTTAAAATTTGACAATGAAATAAATGTTCCTTTATATATGCCAAATAAATGTAAAATAAGAAAAAGGACAAATGTATTGATTATACTGATTACAAATAATATGATGACAATTGGCAATGAGAAAAAAATAACTTATAGTTAGCCCCAGAGGATGGGCCAACAGCCCGAAATGTTGGGAAAGTCAAATAAAGTTTCAACTAATATTTGGAAGAGACTTCTTCATTAAAGAAATCCTGAGATAGACCGAGTTTTAAAATATCTCGATTTTGCACATTTTTGAGATATGCCCTTTTGTCTTGCAAATGTCAGTATTTATCTATATTTAACTTTTCATGGTTCAAACATTTTTTAAATCTTCTGTTGCCCTTTAGTTATTATCTAGTCTATGTAATTATTTTGTAATTCTGAATTATTTTCCTTGTGATATCTCAGTCTAGGCTCAGCCATTGTTACAGACTGCATTCTATGTGCCTGAATGTTGTTTTCACCTTACTAAATTTTTGTGTTTTATTTTACTTTAGAGTCCATTAATGTTAAGTGATTTATTTTGACTGGACTGTAGATACTATTTCATAGAGCTAGTGCTGTATTTTATAAATAGATAAATGGTGTATTTTTGCTGCAGTTTTATGTTTTTGCTTTTATTGCTAGAAATAATGTAATGTGTTATTTAATTTTGTAGAAATTATATTCTACCTCTTCTAATTTATTTTATTCCTGTAAAAAATAATATATTTTTTTCACTTTTGAAAAAATATTTATGCATGAATATTAATAAAACATTAACATTTTTTTTTCATAAAAAGTAGCGGAGGAGTATAGATTTGAAAGTAAAAGATATATAAATGGTATTATTCTTTACCAATTATTTTATTTAAAACTTTATCTGAGATATTAAGCATTACTCATGATTTCACTTACAAATTATTCATAATTTAAGGTAGCTCAAAGATAAAATTCATGTTTTACACATGCTTGAAAATGTTTTGCACATTATTCAATGTTTTCACATAGTGATTGACTTGGTTTTATAAAATTTAAACTTTAAAACACCTTTTTAATTGAATTTCATAAGTGGTGCATATTAAAAGAGTATGTATTAATTTAGAAAATTACACAGGCCTGCAAAAAAAATATTTTTTAAAATTGTTTTAGTTTTGATGACTGATTATTGTGTAGTTTTTAGTGCTGATTTCAGAAATAATGTTTTGTTTTTTCTATCACGTAAGATTTTTCTACAAAATGAGGTGAAACATTTAGCAAAAATCATAAAATTGACATATTTTATATCGATATTATTTACGTACAATGTTCTTAAAATTGCTTTAAACATAACTAAATCTTAATAATACAGTAAGAAAAGTTAATAAGGCTTTACTGCAATACATTGTAAATGTAATAATTGTAAGTACAAGGTATACAATTGTATTTACAAGTCTTAGCAGTTTAGTAATAGTTAATACTAATACTAGTAGTAATAATTTTGTTTAGTACTTTACTGCTGTGGGATTGAGGATTTTCCCTCTTTAACCCTTTATAGGACAGCACTACTTATGTTCCAATTTTAAAAATATTTTCAATGAAACAGTTCTAGGAGCTTCTATCATCGTCACCATGCTAAAGTAACGAATATGCATAGGTTTTTAGTTGCACATTCGTTACTTTATGTAATGAATTTAAACGACGATATTGAGCATGAGAAAAATAATTTTTCATTTTAATGAAAAATAATTGAGAAAAATAATGAGAAAAATGATGATCAAGAGAAAAATAATTTTTCATACATCCAACAATAGTCAGCCATGATAACGTTCCAGCGTCCTTGATATCTATGTTCCATTTCTTTTTATATCCTGAAGAAATCGTTCTCCTTGTTCTTCACGCGCTTCTCCAAGATTTTCTGGGAAATGGACCAGATGAGAATGTAGGAAAGAACACTTGAACACTCATGTTACAGCCCAAAAGTTTGTAGTTATTTAGCAGATTGGCAACAATATTATTGTAGTTTGGGTCTTTTTTATTTCCTAGGAAGCCAGTTACCACTTGTTTGAAAGATTTCCATGCTTTCTTTTCCTGGTCTCCCATTTTCAACTTGAAGTCTTCATCCTTCATAAGTTTCCTTATATCCGGTTTTGCCTCAGAAAGACCAGGAAACTGGTTGCTTGTGCTGAAATCTGAAACACGCTCCTTCTTTAGGCAATGCTTTGACGAATTGCTTCATTAGCCCCAGCTTGATGTGAAGTGGCGGAAGTAGAATCTTTTTAGGATCCACTAAACTCCTTTTCTCAACATTTTTAAATCCAGGAACCAAATTTCTTCTTTCTGGCAAATCTTTATTTATTTAGTATTGTTTTCGGTCATGACTATCCCATTCACAGAGGAAACAGGGAAACTGCGGAACCACTCTGTTGGCCTAGTAAAATAGAGATCACTTTTAAATCTACTAAAACAGCCCATTCATGATCGGAGTACTTAAGTTTGTTAAGTACCAATATTACATTATTAAGTACTAAAAAATATTATAATTGAAAATTTATTTCACAAAGATCACAGTTTTTCAAGTTACCTGAAAAGTAATAATTTAATGTGTGATTTGTGAGTAAACAGAGGGTGATGGAATTTTTTCTTTAATCAGCGCAAAAAATATCATTAAAATCAATAAAAATTTTTTAAACAATTTTTTCATCGCAGACCTGTGTTATTAATCAATGAATGCATATGAATCTTTTTTCCATATGTAAAGATAAACCTTAAGGAAAAAACAAAATATTCATAATTTGGTGATTGCATCTATATAATATTCATTATGTTATTCTTGAACAAACAAAGGTAAATTTGAAATGATTGGTAATTAACATGAAGCTTTGTTAAAAGGCCAACTTTTATTATAATGTCCTTATTGAGATAATATTTTTTTAAATCTTTATATTCTGGTTTTCATACAATTTTTCCTACATTCTTTCCATGTTTTTTATTTGAGATTAAGAAGTTTAAAAACCTGGATAGAATATTATTTAATATAACAAAACATTTAATATCTTTTCTTTTTCATTCTTATGACATTAATTTCAAAAGTATGTAATCATTTGTTTAATCTTTAATATTTTTATTTCAATCCGTGGTATGTGATTTTTTTTAAGAATAGAATTAGTATTTTAATGTGAATTAAATACAAATTAAATCGACTTAAATGGTTCAAAGAGTTAAATGAATTGCACTTTACTCATGATTGGTATCTATGCAATTAGCAATATTTTTAGTTTCCACATTATTATTATATTACATTAACAGTTATTAATTGCACTTACAATGCACAAAAAACTCCACCTGACGAGACATTGCACTGTTAAAATATAAATAAATGGAATAAAGAGTAAGCTGAATATCTTCAACATTAATTTCATTTTTATTAATAATATTACTTTTATAATTATTATTATTGATACAAAAAAACAATCCATGACTAATGGGGTGGGTTATAATGGGGGTCACAGTTTCCGTCTACTATTTCCCGACAGAAGAAGAGGATGAGGAGCCTACAGCGAAGGAGAAGTTTGTTGCACTCTGCTTGCACTGTATCGATGTCTTCTGTGTATGGGATTGTTGTGGACCATGGCTTAAGTTCCAGGAGCTTGTGGCATTCATCGTTTTTGATCCATTTGTAGAATTGTTCATCACACTGTGCATTGTTGTCAACACACTCTTCATGGCACTCGACCATCATGATATGGATAAAGAACTGGAGAAAGCCCTTAAAAGTGGAAATTATGTGAGTTAAATATATTTCGTTATTTTTTCAATCAAATATTAGTACTTTTACAATTTTTTTGTATGTTATAGAATAATTTTCACTTTATTATCCATTATCATATATATAAACATGATATGAACAATTTATTTTTAAAAAGTGGGATATGTAAGTGCAAAATAAGATACAATAAAACTCCAATCATCCGAAACCCAATTATCTGAAACCCCAATTGCCCAAATTCACTTGCCGTCAAGCACCTGCATGACCTTGCTGCTCAATAACATTTTACTCTTCAAGATAAAGTACTTCACTCGAAATGTTTAAGTAAAAACAACTGTAGGTGTGTAAATATCTATGTAAAAATAACTACATTCTTCGATATATTTCTCTTCTCAATTTCTAGTAGATATATATGTTTGTAATTTCTTTGAATATTGCTTTTGATTTAGGTTACTGTTTCACCAAACCTATAATATTATTAACAAAATAATAAGAGTTTTTTTTTTCATTTATGTGATGTAAATATATCCCTTTTGTTTATTAATTTCTGAGCAATATTCTTTATCTAAATATATGATTATCTAATTCCTACTACTTATGATAATTGGAGTTTTATTGTAGACTGGTATTATCAGTAAAAATTATTATTATGAATAGTATTTTTTATGATTTATTAGAATGGTAGAAAATACTTCTCAGTCCTCCTTCAGGGCAGAAGTAAATATATAGTTAGCTGGGATGTTGGGCATGTAGAGAATACCCTACTTGTAAGTAATAATGAAAAATAATTCCCATTTTCCTAAGTTGCCTTTGAGGGGGGAAACCTGCAGTTTTCCATAATCCTTAAATGTTGGAATTAACGAATCCTTTTTCTATTACTACCATAATCAAGTGTTTTTATGTTTTTTTAATGTTTTTAATGTTGGGTGGCGGGATGGCCGAGTGGGCAAACGCGTTAGAAAATACGCGTTGCCCATGGCAATGTCTGTTTGGAAACATGAAGATAGCAAGTTCAAAACCCGAAGCCAGGGGAAAATTTAATTAATCTCAGTATCAATCCCCCACCCTCCCCCCTGGCACGGGAAACCCTGTATAGCCTACAAGGCGAGGAAAGGGAGGAACAAAAAAAAAATATATATATATATATATATATATACAGTAGAACCTCCATTATCCGGGGTAATGATGGGTATGGGGGTCCACGGATAATCAAACTAAAACATTTTATTGACTTAATGTGATACAAAAAAATCTGGTGCGTGCGCGCAACACACAACTTTCACTTACCAACTTACTTACATTAGAAATCGGCATGTTTTTTTAATTGCCATTTTTATATATAACATAAAAAAGATGACTTGATTTTGATTAAAAATGATTAATTTAATCAAAATCATTAAAGCCGTTTTTGAGATATTCCAAAAAAATGTGAAAATTGGAAAAAAAAGTTATGAAATAAAGAGCCCCCTGCATTTGACCAATTTTGATGAAATGTTGTCTGTCACATTGTGAGCATATACATACACCAAATATCCAGTCTGATAAAAATCATTACAGCCGCTGTTGGGTAAATAAAAAAACACGTGAACATATGAAAAAGTTTATTATATGAAGTACCCCCTCCGTTTCACCAATATTGATGAAATTTCGGCTGTCGCATCGCGGGAATATACATACATCAAATACCCAGTTTCATCAAAATCATCATAGCCGTTTTTGAGAAAAAAAAAAAAAAAACGTAAACATTAGATAAAATTCCTTAAGTAAAGTGCCCCCTCCGGTTGATCAATTTTGATGAAATTTTTACAGTCGTATCTCGGGCATATACATACATCATATACCCAGTTTGATCAAAATCGTTAAAGCCGTTTTTGAGTAAATAAAAAAAAACACGTGAAAATGATACAAAATTTATTAAGTAAAGTCCCCCCTCCGGTTAATCAATTTTGATGAAATTTTTACAGTCATATCTCGGGCATATAAATAGATCAAATATTCAGTTTAATCAAAATCGTTAGAGCCGTTTTTGAGAAAATCGAAAAAAACCTAAAAAGTTATTAAATAAACTACCCCCTCCCTTTGAACAATTTTGATGAAATTTTTGCTGTCACATCGCGGGCATATACATACACTAAATATCCAATTTCAGGTTCCCACGGTTTATAGTTTTTGAGCTAGTCTGTTCACACACACACACACACACACACACACACACAGACACACACACACACAGACCATTTCGCGGGACTTGGTTATTTCGACTCAGGGAGTCCCAAAACGTGTATTTCCGTTGAAAACCGGAAGTCGAAATTTTTCACGATCGCAATACTTCCACTTACTATATATTTCATATATAGGTAAGTGAAAGTAAAAAGGTTAAAAAATCACTTGCAAGGTATAATAATCACGTTTATTAACAAACGAACGTTTTATATACATTAAATTATAATATACAAAAATAACAAAAAAAGTTAATGAATGTTTTTATATATCTTGGGCCGACGACGATACAAAATCGAAAATGTCTTTTTTCTTCTTCAAAATATCCCGTACAGTTTGTTCGCCGATTACTAGTTCAGCGGACAATTTTTTAACACTTTCACCCTTTTCTAATCTGTTTATAATAGTTAATTTCTCTTCAAGCATTAAAACGACACGTTTTCTTTTTTCCGACATTTTGTTACTTCGTATGTATTTAAATCGAGACTAAATCACATCTGACAATATTTTGTTTTGTAGCCAAAACAAGTAGGAATTTCCTGGAAAGACTTGAAAACAATACCGTTCCTAGATTATGAATTGGAGTATTAGATACCGGAAACATTTCATAATAAAATACTAGCTTTCTGTGTTTTTCCATTTATTGTTTTTAGTTAACCATTGTGTAATCGTTAAATATTTACGTATACACTTTTTTTAAAATATTTTACTTACAAAATAAATAGCACACAAATTAAAAAAAGGTTAATATAAAAAAAAAATTGGCTCCTCGACACCCCAGTTAATTGGATCCCCGGTTAATCGAGGCCCGGATAATGGAGGTCCTACTGTATATATACTTTTTTATTGTTTGATTTTATGTGAAATCTTGTTTTTATTACATTACTTCAGTACTTTAATAAGCACCTTGGTAATTAAAGAAATGGAGAAAGGAAGTATTATACCATCATCATCAAAATCAATAGTTTTTTTTTTTTACCATTTGAATATCTAATTCTGTATTTTTTTAAAAGCGAACATCAGCTGAGATGGTAACATTACTTGTGAAATGTGACGGTCTCAATGAAGTAAGGTTAAAAAATTTTAAAGCAACCATAACAGTTTTATTTATTCTTTTAAAAGCTCATTATACTCACACTGTGTTTTACAAAATTTACATTCTTCCAGAATAAGAATAACTTAATTTGGAAAATATATTGGTTGACATTTCGGTTGTGAATGCTGATATCCTGTATACAATATTGATCAAGAGTTTCTATTATAAATATTTTTATTATCATTTAATCAACTATCTTTTCTATGTAAGGTTTCTGATATTTTATATTTTTAGAATAAACGAGCTTTGATTGAAATGAAATTTTATTGTTTTTGAAAAATTGTATTGTGTTTTATTCACCATTTTAATATTAGTAATAAATTTAATACCTTGAAAAGTTTTTTAGTGCAACATTTGGTATTGAAGCTGCAATGAAACTAATAGCCATGAGCCCAAAATACTATTTTCAAGAAGGCTGGAATATTTTTGATTTTATTATTGTTGCACTTTCTCTCTTAGAACTCAGTTTGGAAGGAATTCAGGGACTTTCAGTGTTGAGGTCATTTAGATTGGTATGTCATATTTCAAATCTTATAATATTCTTTTTTTCAAAATGTTTCTTTTTTTATAAATTAACCAGTCCATTTTATTTCTTTGTTTTGTTTTTAGTTAAGGGTTTTTAAACTTGCCAAATCATGGCCTACGCTCAACTTGCTCATTTCAATTATGGGTCGAACAGTAGGTGCCTTGGGTAACCTGACTTTTGTACTCTGTATTATAATTTTCATTTTTGCTGTAATGGGGATGCAGCTTTTTGGAAAAAACTACATAGGTATCATTTTCTTTAGTTATATTTTATAGCTTGTTTACTCTATTGTAGATGACAATACTCACTATTTTAAGATCAGTAAAAATTAAATTAACCTGAGGAGATGATAAATTATCTGATTTTACTCATTATTTCTTAAAATGAATTAACCACACTAAGCTCTGTAGTGTACCTTAGAAGTATTTTTTTTTTAATTTTTATAGTGTAAAAATAAAATATTTGTAATAAATATAAAATATTTAAATTATAATAAATATAAAATATTTAATTTTTACTGGTAGGATCAGTATTTATATAACTTTGCTGTTAATCTGATTAATTAATTTTTAAATCGTAAATGGGTATAATAAATAAGCACCGTTGCAGTGGCCCTCTGGACTCAATTTTTGTAGAGATTTTTTTAATTTAAAGGCCACTGTTACGTACCAAAACTATGTACATTTACCTCTTTCATTATTTCATCATAACATATCATAACCTCTTTCATTCATTCATAACATTGTGATTCATGTATGTGTTTTATTTATTTATTAATTTTTTTATAGACAATATGGATCGCTTTCCTTTTAAAGAACTTCCAAGATGGAATTTCACAGATTTCATGCACTCTTTTATGATCGTCTTTCGAGTTTTATGTGGAGAGTGGATTGAATCCATGTGGGATTGTATGCTTGTTGGAGATGTCTCATGTATACCCTTCTTTTTAGCAACGGTGGTCATCGGAAATCTTGTTGTATGTTATTTTTACTTCTATAACTTATTTTATTGGTGTCATAAAAATTTTGTTGGAAAAATGCTTTCAATGATCCTACTGATGAATTAGTTTCTGTTAATTTTATTATCTTAATAACCAGTTAATATCATTTGCTTGCAAGAATACTTGTATAACTCCGAAAAAAATGTTTTTTAGAATTATTAATGCTATTGATTAAGTCTCAAAAGACTTTAGAATTTGAAAAATAGATTTCAAAGTCAATTGAACAAAGAGCAAAAAGACAAATGTTAGCGTGACCAACTTTAAATTCGGTTAAGCTAAAGTTCTATTTTTGGGGATACACCAGTATTCTTCCTTGTGTACAATATAAACATCATATATATTAAATACTACAGATACGAAAGATAATTATAAATATGTACTACATATGAATAAGTACTAATAATACTATAGAGGGTCTGACTCCAAAGATGTATCTTATAAAATCTAATTGTATTGCATTGAAATTCTTGATTTTAATCTTGACTTGGCTTATGAATGTAAGTTCTTTTGAAGGGATTTATAAGTTAACCATCAGCCCCATGTAGCAAAGTTAAATTTGGACCAAATCTTGAGCAGTTAAAATTTTTTATGTAAATGCTGTACATCGGCAGGGAAACAAAATATAATTAAAAAATCTACCAATATTATATTATTTTTTACCAACATTTATATTTAAAAGGCATTGATAAAAAAATTTATAAAAAAAATTATACAATTAAAATATTAAATACTACAATTACAATTATTTAAATTATTGCAATTAAATTATTAAATACAATCTTTTCGGAGGCGGCGCAAAATATAAATGACATGTTATGTCATGACATCATGAGTAGAAGATTTTCATAATGTCTAGTGTTATAAATTTTAAATTTTGCGCCGCCTTCGAAAAAATTGTGTTGTATTGAACATAGTATTTTATATTTTAATTTAATAATTTTTATTAACAATTAGTATGTATTTGTACAAATCAAAATTAAATTATTCGTCTTATTGCATTTTTCCACTCCAAATAACCTTTAAATCCTTACAGAGATAGGCTGAAAACTGAAAAAAAAAAAAAATAAAAAATAAAAAAATAATCGTTTTAATGTTTCTTTGGGTACACTGGCAAGGACCCTTAGACACATTAATATTTGTTATAACATAAAAACATAAATAATTATTTTATCATAATTGATAGTCCCACACTCTTTTCTTCTTATTACTATCGGTAGTATTATTCCTTCTTTTTTTTTTTTAATCTCTAGAGTCAACAGTATTACTGGGGGAGGGAGAAATCATAAATTATCTTTATTTATAATCCCCTAAAATTTATATAATACTGTTATCAAAATCTCATTATCTATCACACAGGTTTTAAACTTATTCTTGGCTCTCCTACTCAGCAATTTTGGTTCTTCAAGTTTGTCTGCACCAGCAGCAGATAATGAAACGAACAAAATTGCCGAAGCATTTGAAAGGATAGGGCGGTTTACTGGTTGGATCAAGAGGAGTATAATGATGGGAGCCAAAGCTATTCGAGCCAAGCTGACCAATCAGATCTCCGATCAGACCCAAGGTGAGGGATCGCCGCGCACCTGGGATCAAGGTTCATATCACACAACACAACCTTAACCCATTATTTTCTTGGGTGCTTTTGTTTAATTTAAAATATTTTTTATTCTCTTTCTTTTTAAAAATGTTCATTATTTTGATTTCTCCAAGAATATTATAATAAAACTAATGGGGAGAAGTCACTATTCAATAAATTGCTATTTGAAGATCAATTACTTTTATGGTTAAATTGATTCAAAAGTATTAATTAATAATTTTTTTTACTAGTATTAATTGCAGAGAACCCATTACAATTTAATTCTTCCAATGTTAATAATTTCTCCTCAAATTATAAATGTCAGTGCATGAAAGATTTTTTTAGATTTAAGTAATATATGTATATATATTTATATACATATATTTATATATATATATATATATATATATATATATATATATATTTATATATACACACCAACCTAACGCATACACCAATTGCATCTATACCTTTATAAAATGTAATTTTACATTTTTTTTTCTCCATCAATATTATTTTTCCACAATCACATTCTTATTAAATATTAATATTAAACTTTATAACCATCTACTTCTGGCCTCCTTATTTGGCTAAAGCTTCCATCTTTTGATTAATACCTTTGGAGATGGTGCTGCTGGCTCAAAACCATCTTTCCCCTCCCACCTACATCCTCTTTGCACTTTGACACCACCAGCCGAAGAGGTTAGTTCTTAACCCATTTGTTCCCAGAACTTGTTTGAATACGGAAAATGATGAAAACCATTTTTCACATTTACATGTACACCCTGAAATGTGATATATAATAAAAAGTAACAAAATCAACAGGGACTGAGATAAGCCCTGTTGTGAAAACGCAACACTGGAAACTTAGGTAGTCATTTGAAAAAATAATTTATAATTGTTATTCTGAAAGAAAATTAGAAAACAAATTCTATGGAATGCCATGTTTTACAATATTTATTTATTGTTGGATAACTCAAGAGAAATCTAGTTCAAATTTTATAGGTAGAGATGAGGTGACCTAAGTGTAATTTTAATATGTACAATTTTGAATCAACCATTACGGTTGATTCAAAAGATTAAATAAAAGATAAATATATGTCTCATTTCTCCTATTTCCTCAAAACTGCTGTCTCATCTAATATTACCACTGGCACAGGTGTTATTCATAATCAAGAGATTCGCATGATGGGTTCATTGTCTTAGGCTTTTTAGAAACTGTCCGAGAAAACATTTTTTCTCATGAACAGTTGTTCTTAATCATTGTTTGCATTAATTTCATTAAAAAAGAAAAAGTAATATTTCAGAGGTTAAATCAGTTAAACACCTTTCTTCCCAGTGTTGCGTTATCGCAACAGATGAATTTGCATTAGAAGTACTCATGCTATGTTATAGATAAATACAATTGCCTTTTTTATTTGTATAACTCTATGCTTATTAACTATTAAATGCTTCTATTCGACTTATCCTAAATTTGAAACTTCTAACAACATCACATGGGAAGAAATAAATAAAAATTCTCACAAAACTCTAGCCTCAAGATGGCGACAAAGCCGGTTACAATTTAAACAGATCATCAATGGCACTACAGTCAATATTTTGTTCCAACTAAGAGGGACTTTATTCGTACTAGTGTGAAGGACTGTACTAGTGAATTTCAGTCCCATCGGCGGTGAAGTTTTGCCGTGAGGTACGTTTATTTCCGGGCATGCTGGCTGTTGCGTTTTCGCAACAATCGGTACAAATGGGTTATTTTTTCCTAATAAATTTCCTTCACCCATTGTATCATATTGTCAAACTAACTTATATCATGTATCACACAACCTATTATTATATATAAAATTTCTTTAATTTATATAACTTTACATTTCTTATGTCTAGATTCTTAAATTAATATTTTCATACCTTTTCAATAGAGTTTGATTTCATTTTTTATTTAATATTATCATGGTCTCAATCCAATAATTATAATCTCACATTTTTTTTTAAATATCCATACTTTTTTATTTATTTATTGTATTTAATTTTTATATTATGTTACAGATATATTTGATATTTTTTTATATATTTTCTCTTTTTGGTTGTTGTCAGTTTTTTTCTCATTTAGCCCATAAGAGAACTTGATCAAGTTGACTTGAGTTGCATTTAGACAAGCTAATTGCCATTGTTAACAGCTTAATGAATGGGCTAAATATACTGCAATAATTAATATACGTACTGTAGATTTTCCATTATCCATGACAGAAGATGCAGGATCACAGATACTATCAATCAATAGGAAAAATATATCAATTAAAGTATAATACACAAAGTTCGTTGATAACCTTTATCAAATTGACAAATACGTATGTACTTAACATTGATTTATTTTATACTTAACCTAGCACTAAAAAGGCATATTGAGATCTGTGATTAATTAGGGAACTTAAATAAATTTTTAAACATTCAATTTTAATAACTAAAGAAACGATCCAATAATTATTTTACCTTAAGAATTAAATGATTACTGAGAAAAACAGAAATAGTGCCAAGGAAAAATACAACATATATTGGAGGGAGCTTCTGTAGAAAAAATCAAACTTTGACTTTACTATAGTTGAATGTTTATTTCCCAGTAAGATGCTTTTTTTCTGCCACTTATGGGACAGTACCTGTTTTATTCTCTTCCCAAGAAACATTTTAAAAAAAATCTTGAAAGACATTAATAATCAAGATTACGGTTTTACGTCTTTAAACAAAACAAATAAAAAGAAAATATTTGATTTTGAACTATTATAATTTATTTGTGGGGTATTAGTAAAGAAATACAATAGGGTCTTAGGTTCACCTTTATTATAAACATAATTTGCTATAAACATACGTTTTTATTCTTATTAAAAAACTTTTGTCATATTATACTGTTTTGATCATATAGAATTTCACATCAAGAGGAGGTGCAAAATTCCCTCATGCCTTTTTCTTTTTATTCTCGAATTTCATGCAAAAAGTACAAATTAAAATGCTGAAATGAAGTCTTGAAATTTATTTTTAAATTAATTAAACAGTTGTATAATTTATGGAATTTTGTTTGCCTAAACAAATAAATGTTTTTTCCTCGATATCTATGTAAATATAAAATAGTTATCTCTCTGTTTTATAAAAAAAGTTTTGATGAGATTTAGGATATTACTTTTTGCAAATTTGATGCTACCTGGTGGACAAACATAGTAATCTGTTCTATTTTCTGGATTCTTACACATTAAAAACCGTCAAAATATGCCAAATGCAGTAAAAAACTATAAATTATGCAGCAAAAAGTCTTTAAATTTGCTGTTAATCAATTGAAATATTCAAAAGTACTAAACTTTATCAAATATTTCATAAGAAAATAATTTTAAAAATATTTTGAATCTAAAGCAAAACATATTGTAACTTGAAACAAAACATATGATTTAAAATAGTTATAGACTTGTTGGAACAGTTGAGACAAACTGTTCTAGTACCTTCTACGCTTGTCGAGAACATTCCAGACAGTTCTATTTCAGACTAAATATAAGGAGCGGTGGACTGAAGAGTTAGTCTTGTTCTGAAGCTCAGATCATATGGTTACTTTTGTGTTGCTGTTTCGTTTAAGTTAATACTTTTTGTAACCTTCTTGATTATTTGAGTTTATAATGTTTGTGTGGCATTGTTAATTATTATTTCATTAATATATATTATTTAAACCCATAGAAGTATTACAAATGGTGTCAGATGTGGGTTTTAAAGATAAAAAAAAATGGCAGGCAAACGGATTGGAGTACTTTTAGTTGCAGAACTAAGGTGGGAACTAGAAGAGCTGGATTTGGACACTATTGGGCAAAAGCGATCTTGTTGGCCCGCTTATATGAATATTGCGTGAGTCAAGGCATAGATCCTGAAACAGTAGAGTTTGAGGATGGCTCTTAAAAGGCTGCTTTAAATAATTTGTCAGCGGAAATAAATGAAAAATTGAATAGCCTATCATCTAAGATAAATGACAAGTTGGCCAGCCTGTCTTCTGAGCTTAACAAGAAGATAACTAGCTTAGATTCCAACTTTTTTGAGATAAATGACAAATGGCTAGCCAATCTACTGAGCTTAACAAAAAGACAACAAGCCTACAGTAAAGTTTCTCGCCTGAGATTAATGGCAAACTGACCAATATGTCTGGTGATATTAATGACAGATTGGCTCAACAGGAAGCAAGGGTTGTGGCATTAGAAGAGGAGTTTGAAAAATTAGAAAGGAAGCTAGAAGAAAAAGTTCAGGCAGTCTTGGGAAAGCAGCTCACCCAACAGTCATTGATAGAAGAGGAAGGACGCGAATACGTAGTTATAGAGAGCCGACCCAGAATAAAACCACCAACTTTGGATGGTAAATCATCCTGGTTGAATTACCTCTAGCAATTCAACACTGCGGCCAGTGCTAATGGGTGGTCTCCTAGGGAAAAGGCGGTTGCCTTTATGGTGGCCCTCAATGCCGACGAACCCTATGTTTTTAACCCTTTGACAGCGCAATGCCAGTATACTGGCACCGGCCGGCCGTGTCCTTAGCGCGCTGTGCCAATATACTGACATCGCTGTTTTATCGTATATCTGCGCAATATGGCGATCTAGTGGATGTTACTCGTCCTTGTGAGTATAGCGCTGATCGCTAGATCGCGTGAGACTTCAGAAATAATTTCTGACTCATAACTTGGGATTTTCAGCTTTTAACGCTTGATAGAATGAGCCTTCAGAAATAGATGACTTGAATGATGATCTGGTAGGCCAAGAGAGCAGGAAGCGGAAGATGACCGATACTATCTCGGTATTCAAAGCGGTCATAGCTGGGATGGTAAGAATGGCCCCAGAAAGTTTGTTGGAGTGTCTACCAGTCCAAGTTTTCGTCGATGGCCTGCGAGGCTTGGAACCTCAGAGGGCGGTGTGGCTTGCTCGTCCTAACTTGCTGGTGGATGCCCTATCCACAGCATTGGAGTATGAAGCGGCCATAGAGGTTTCTCATGGTCATGCGCGCGTCCGAGCCATGAATTATACCCACAGAGATGAAGGACAACAGGAATCGGAGAACCATGAAACTTTGAAGATGCAGTTCTAAAAGTTGCGAAGGCTTTTGAGTCTCGGAAAAGAAAACCGGTACGGTGCTAGAGCTGTGATGAGCTCGGGCAGGTCAGGAGTGTCTGCAAAAAGCGGACTGCTTTTGACACACCACAGCTCCAGGGAAACTAAGATGAGTCGTCTCCTGGAGGGCGTCATCGACCCGACTACATATTCCAGACCCTTCCCTTGTGGCAGTCCCTCTTTGGGGCACAGTGCCGGTAGTTTATATGTGGACGGCATTGTCAATGGTATGAGATACACCATGTTGTTAGACACCGGAGCTACAAAGACTATACAGTAGGTTCAAATTGTGTCTCCGCTCAGCTTTAGTGGCTGACAAAGAAGAAGACATGATTCTCGGCATAGATTATGAACTCATAAGGTTTTAAACTAGACCTAAATGGCAAGTTGTCAACATAGGCAGGGAGCTGTTTTTGCACATTTGAGAATTGGTCAACTTTAAAGCCACATTATATGAGGATGCAGAACTTCCTACGAGGTGCGAGAGAATCCTAGCTGCTTGGCTCAACAATATAAATCACATGGATCACCTGTTCTTACTGGAGACCAGGTGATTTACCTAGACATCATGACCAGGAGGTCGGAAAAGGTGTCCTTGTAGGAAAGGAGCTCTTCATCCCTTCTGATAAGGTTTGAACCTCTTCATTCTCGTCATACTCTCATTGACCTCTTTGCAACATCAATGACTACCCTGTAACCGCCAAGAAGGGCATTAAGGTGGGGAGTTTAGAGCCGGTAACCTCCGTGGCTATGAGGAAAGAGCAAACCAATGAAAACCCCTGAAGGATGTTATAATGCCTTCATCCATCTTTTTATGTACGGAAAAGGAGAAAGTGAGGGACCTTGTGAATCGCTATCGCCCTATCTTTGACTCGGAATCCAAAAGCCAGGTAGAGTAAGTGTAGTGCGTCATAGAATTGGTACCCCCTATTTCATCGAGCTGTGTGGCGACTTCCCCAATTCATGAAGGAAGAGGCTCACAATGCTCTTCAAGAGATGGTAAGAGACGGAGTGAGTAGTAGACGTTGAGTAGTCAATGGGCCTCTCCGGTAGTGCTCGTAAGGAAGAATGGTGGGATGACCCGCTTCTGCGTAGATTAACGAAAGCTTAGCGACATGACGAAGAATGACAGCTACCCATTGCCAAGAATTGATGAGGTTCTTGGAGGATCCAGACTGTTTTCAATTCTGGACCTAAAAAGTAGATACTGGCAAGTGGAGATGATGAACCCTGCCGAAAAGGATAATGCTGTGTTTACCGCTGGGTCGTGACTCCCACAGTATGAATAGTAAAACAATGGCCTATCCCTGCCAATAAGCAGCAGCTTCGAAGCTTCCTTGGCCTTTGTTCCTACTACCGTCGTTATTTAAGCAAGTTTGGGGCATTGTGAAGCCTTTTACCTGATTGACTGAGGAAGGTAGATCTTTCAGCTGGAATAACGAGTGTCAAGAACCCAGTCCCAGGAGGCAAATTCATCTTCAATTCAGATGTCTGCGAAACAGGTATCATAATTGCTGGACTGCCAGGAACAGGTTATGGCCATATGGGTCTGATGACCAAGTTGCCAGATGGTTAAAAAAGCTCCTGGAATATGACTTTGAAATTGAACACCAACCGGGAGTAAGAAATCGCAATACAAATGCCATGTCCAGAAGACCTTGTCCCTCTAATTGCTTCCACTGTAGCCGAATCGAACAAAAGGAGGCCAACCTGCACCGTTGTAGTAGTTAGAAAAGAATGGACCCCTGACACAACATGGGACCAAGGAAATGATCCCAAGTTAAAAAAGATTAGACAGGATTGGAAACTAGCCAATCGCCACCCGACATGGCAAGAGATAGCACCATTCTCACCTATTTTGAAGATGTACTGGGCACAGTGGAACTCCCTTGTAATAGAAGACGGCTTGCTCAAGAGAGTTGTTAGAACCTTAATGGCAGCCTATCTAGGAAGCAACTTCTGATACCGAGGGCCTGCGTGCCAGTGGTACTTTGTCAGCTTCATGATGAAGTGTCAGGAAGACAGTTGGGTGTGACGAAAGCACTCCAGAAACTTTGTGAGAGTCCTACTGGTTGAACTGCTCAGACGATGTTAAGGATTGGTGCTGTAAATATAGCATCTGCTCTGCAAACAATGGACCAGTTCGCAAACTTCGCATGTGGATGCAGCATATATTGCGGGTAGTCCCTTCGAGGAAGTAGTCCTGGACATAATAGGACCTTTCCCAGAAACTGAAGCAGAAAATAAGTACGTATTTGTAGTCTTAGACTATTTTTCCAAGTTGGTGGAAGCATAGGCTGACCCCAAAAAGGCTGCTACCTTGGCTGACATTCTGGTAAAGGAGTTTATCACCCTTTTAAGAGGACCACTTGAACTACATTCTGATCAGGGGAGGAACTTCGAAAGCACATTATTCCATGAAGTCTGCAAGAGACTTGGGATTTGAAAAACTAGGACTATGGCCCTCCATCCACAGTCTGACCGAATTTTAGAGCAGATGAACTGAATCTTCATAAAATACCTTTTTAAGGTATAGCCTCCGACCATCAGCGAGATTGGGACCATCAAATCCCATACTTCCTCATGGCCTACTGCTCGGCAGTTAACGAATCCTCCAGACAGACACCTACAAAAGTTCTCTTCGGTCGAGAGATGAGATTACCTTATGACCTCATTTTTGGCAGCAAACCTTATGTGGATTTATCTGGACAGGACTACGTATCTGAAATTCAGAAGAAAATAGAATACACATACGAGCTAGTTCGCAAGAACATTCGCCTCGCCAATGACCGGATGAAGAGACACTAGAGTGTACGTGGAGCCAATCAGGGCGGGACAGAGAAGGAGACCTCGTTTGGCTCTATAAACCTGAAGAAAGAGAGGATTCTGCCCAAAGTTGCTAAAGAACTGGGAGGGACCCTATAAGCGCAGTTTTCAAGTATCCCAAGGGAAAGCCTATGATTTTCCATTATAATTGCTTAGCGCCATATGCAGGGAACCACGATGAAAAATAACTGGCGCAGCAGAATCAGGGAGTGAACTTAAATTACATTACATTAGAGCAGGCCCGTGTGGAAAAGAAGACATCCAGGAGGAATGTCTCTAAGGAGGGGGCAGTGTAATGTGAAACAAAACACAACATATGGTTTAGAATACTTCTAGACTTTTTTTTGGAATGATCTAACAGTTGGAACAAACTGCCATAGTACATGTTTGTGACTACGATGTTCGAGTACCATCTATGCTGGCCCCGAACATTCAAGGCTGTTTTCCTTATGACTATATAAAAGGAGTTAGTCTTGTTCTGAAGCTTAAGTTATTGTAACCTATTTAAATATTTGTGTTTTCATAGTTTGTGTGGCATTGAAAATTGTTATTTTCAATGCAAATTGATTTTTCAATTTTTATTGAATGAAAAAATAAAAATTGTTAAACGCACATAAGTGTTACAATATGATGATAATATGACAGTTTTCACTTTGATTGCTCTGAATAACTGTCTATAATCAAAGATAAATGAAACCTTAGGTTTTTAAAATTAATTAATTTGGTTATTATTATTTTGCATTGTTACAAAAAAATATTCAAATTTACATTGAAATTTAAAGAATATTTTATTGAGAGTTATGCTATAACTGTGGGTGGGTTCTCGGATTTAGAAATTATATCATAATAAATAATAAAAAAATATTTGTACTACTTTTATAATCTATTGTAACACTTAGGAGGTTTTAAATAATTTTTATTAGACGAAAATAATAATAATCAATGTCAGACAAACAATAAAACTCAAGTAATTAACAGTGTTACTAAATGTATCAACTTGTAACCACACAGTAACACAAAAATAACCATATGACTCGATCTCCAGTGCAAAACTAACTCTCCAGTTCATCGCCCCTTACATTTAGTCTCAATTAGAACAATCTAGAATGTTTCAGACAAGCGTCGATTATTCTCGAACAGTCACGATCATGTAATAGAACAGTTTGTTCCATCAAAAAGTCTGGAACTCTTTTCAATCAAATGTTGTCTTTTTTAATATTACATTCTTAACTTTTTAATGTTATTTTTATATTAAATGCTTGTCTGAAGATTTCTATGTCATGGACGATGTCTATTTTATTTATTTTACTTAGCATAGTAAATGAGATGATATTGGTTGGAAATAAGAAAAGATAAGCACACAGTTGTTTATCTTATTTCAATTTGAAAAGTAATGTGGATGGATTCTCATTAGAATACTTCATAAACTTAAGTCCAAGGTTTCTTAAATCACTGATACCTTTATAATTAGGGGTTAAAGAATATGTTTGATTATTTTTTTTATTTAAAATATTAAATAATAAAATGAGCATTTATTTTTATAAGTGATTACCATTGTAAAAATAGGAAAAAATATGCTGATATATGAAATGCAATGAGCTTATTTAATTTTTTTTTTTTTTTTTACCATTCATAATATTCGTTCATTGAAACAAATCTTCTATTTTCGCAAATGAATAAAGGCTGTACTTTTCTAATAGTTCTAAATGTCCTTCCTTTAATTATGCCATTAATTCATATTTTTCATAATCACTTATAGCTTATAGATTTTTCAACATATTTTTCTCCTACTGAAATATCTGACAGACTGTCAAAGGAAAAATGCATGGCTATAATTTTTAAATATTTTGTCGTTTATTGGACCATTACAATTTTAACTATGATAAATTCTGATGAGATCCTCTTCTTATTTTTAATGAATACAGCAATGTTGGTGTTATCATAAATCCTTGTTATTTTCCGAGTGAAACTATAAATACATCTAAGTGGAATGTTTTATTTATTGAAAATTCCACATCAGTAACCATTCCAACATTTGAAGGTGATTGTTAAAGTTTTAGTTGGTGTTTATAACTCATTAGAGTTATTATTGATTGCTTTTTAAAATATTAGCAGATTCTTTGAGTTGCTTACATTTTTTGTTTTAACAAAATGTGCAGAAAAAAATGTTATTTAATGATGAATGTGAACAAAAACATAATTAAGATTTTTTTTTTCTTGAAACAGCAAGTTGTATACCTTTGTCATAAATTACGTGTTGATAATGAGTATTTTAAAAAAAGGGTACAAAATCAGTGATAAATTATAAGGGCTTATTTAGGAAGTTGTCTCTCTTCTGTGACTCTGACCCAATGTAATCAGATTCTAATTTGTTTTAATGTTTACTAAATCTTTGAATTTTGACAGTTTCTGAAACTTAGATAATCTGAAATTTCTTTTTTGACTTATTTTAACTCTATGACTTAATGGAGTTAAACAATGTATTTCTCTGATTCCTATTTCTTTTTACTAGTTTTGGAACTGTTGCTATTGAATTTTATTAAAACAGTTGAGTTTTCAATATATTTCCCATAATAAACTTTGCAGGATGTGATCAATAGTCACTAGATTATGAGTTGTGGACCAAATCAAATACGTTTTCAATTTGATAAAAACTAATTGTTTAATCGAATAGTAATATAACGAATCTGGTTTTATCCATTTTTTTTTTTTTAATTGTCAGTATAGCCTAAATATCTACAGAAAACTAAACAAAACTGAAAAAAAACTATTTTTTTTTTCTATGGACACTGTTCTCTCCATTGTTTCATTTGTAAACAATGAAAACAATAATTAATTTAATGTTAGAGATGGTAAAAAATTAAGCACAGCCAGGTTTTGAATTTTGAAGCAGAAAGGTAACATATTAAAGGTACTTGGTTTGTAAACATTTTGAATCCACTTCAGATTTGTACGAAGTTTAGGTTTAAAATGTTCTTATATTTTGAAAGTGCACAAAAAATACCGTAGGAATTCACAGCTAACTAAATTTCGACTTTGTATGGATAAGATGAATTTTGTGATGTCCATACTCAATTGTTACTTATGATATAAATTAAACTGTTTAAATCCATATTTCATTTAATTCTAAAACTAATTTTTTCACTATCTACTTTCACATTTATAAGATTTCATAAAAAAGCTCGACTCTTAGTTAATGCTCTTAGCTATTTCCATAGGCTAACCATAATTTACAAAAGTGGTTATTATAGAAAAGATCTTCAAGCACATCAGAAATCAAGTTTTACAACCCTCCTCTCCCAATTTTATGATTAATTTTAAAACTATATTAGTTAGAGTTAAAAATGTTTTTGATCATATCCTGTTACGATAAGTCTAATATGCTACTTTTTTTCTGCACTTTTTTTTTTTTTTTTTTCGCAACTATTTAACTTGATTAGTAATTGAAAAGGAACAGTGTTGTTGTCCTGCTGCTCAGGAGGGCGAGACAGAGAACTGGAAGACATTGGTGGTGATGAAATCAGAGCTGATGGGATGGTTTATCGTGACAAAAAGGACCAATTGGAAGTGGCGATAGGTGATGGCATGGAGTTTACCATTCATGGTAAATTTGTTTTTCTTAATTTATCATAATAGAAACAATTCTTAATTTAGGTTGGTAGTGAGGTGTAAATAATTGGAAGTATATATGTATTATATCAGAGCTAAATATAAATTGAGTCGAGGTCAGTTATCCTGACATTCAATTATCTGAATCTTTTTTTTTTTTTAATGTAATTTTAATTAAATTGGTGATCTATTTGTATTGTTAAAATTATATTTATATATGTATATATATATATTAGGGTGTCCCTTATTTTTCAATGTTTTAAATTTCTAACGCATAGGTCTTTGTTTTGTTCATTTGCCTCTAAAACACTCGGAAATAAATTTTTACCTTATTTGGAGTTCGGTAACCCATGCCGACTTGCATCGAATCCTATTCATACATGTTGCGTGACAGTAGCGGTGCGTATTCACGGCATTTGTCATTTGTTCTCAATTATTCTCGCGATTAACACGTATTGTTATACATTTAAAAGATGGCAGTGGAATTAATAAGCAATAAAACATATGTTTTCTTAGTTGGTGACGTAAATTATCTAATAACAGGCGCAAAGTTACCGACTAATCGTCAAGTTCTTGCAGTATAATTTTTTAACATTCGCGAAGTTAAATTGACTGTTTTTATTTTTTATTTAGAGGCAAGTGCACCGCGGCCCACATGGGCCTATTGTGCGCCTAAATTCTTGCCTGGGTTCCAAGCTGCCCTAGAGACTGATTTTCAGAACCTCAGTAAACTTAAGAAGGCTGCTTGGATTGATTACCTCATGCGCCTTGGGGTCAGTAATGCGGTCCAGGCCAAACAACCTGAATCTAAGTGCTGCGAGTCTGTCACAGAGGCAGACTATGTGAAAGGCTGTTTCACACTCTTTCTCGCAATATCTACAAATTGGTTATGCCACAAGTTTGAGCCTGTACATATGGCTTCTAAGCTTACAGTGTCCGGTGTATACAGCTGTAAGTCTTTTAATAGCATTCCTGTCAAGATTTAGAATTTCACTACTCCTCTTGGCAGAAGGACTCTCTAGGAACAATGTGGAGTGTCGTAGGTTTTGCGTCATCCAAAATTGTTTTCTTTTTGCTCCATAGATCTCCTCTATCCTCCTTTTGGCAGAGCTTTTGCTGATGCCACACACCGGTTCGGGAGTGATGGGTTTGATGTTGGATCCTTTCCTAGCTAGAGTATCTGCATTCTCATTTCCTCGTATGCCAGTATGGCCTGGCACCCATTCTACGTTCACTCTATTATTTCCTAGGCTGTTGAGTCTTATTTTACACTCCCATACAACATCTGTGTAGATAGTGATTGTCTTCCCAGACAGTTGTTCCCTCAGCAGCTCAAAGGCGCAGTGGCTGATTGCCAGCACCTCTGATTGGAAGACAGTGGTGAAATTACCCAATGAGGCATATATACCTTCGTTGGGTTTACCTTTCCTCCAGATGCCCGCACCCGACCCGCTTTTGGTGAGTGAGCCATCCGTATAACAGCTTATGCCATTGTTTGGTATATGTGGTGTGTTTACCTTTTTAATGGTATTAAAGTTAGTTTCCAATGAGCCCCTGATCTGAATGTCAGAAAACATGGATAGGAGTCTATCCTTTTCAAGCTCTTGGAATATCTTCCAGTGTCCCCAGTTAGTTTGTACTTTTGAGGTTAGATTTAGCTTCACGATTCTGTAGCAGGCCTTAAGGGCTTGCGCTTCCACCTCCATGTGCAGTGGAGCTAGGTTTAGCATCAGTTCCATGGTGGCGGCTGGTGTAGTTTTCATAGCCCCAGTTGTCATGAGGCAGGCTAATCTTTGCAGTTTGTACAACTGGGTTTTGTTTCTGCTTATCCCTGCCTTGTGCCACCAGACTAGGGAGGAATATAACACCATGGGTTTAATAACCATGGTGTAGAGCCAAAATGTCATTTTGGGCTTTAGTCCCCAGTCTTTGCCTATTGCCCTCTTGCAGGCCCATAGACACTTCAGGGCTTTGTTGGTCATGAGTTCCACGTGTTTAGCCCAATTGAGTTTGTTGTCCAGCGTAACGCCTAGGTGCTTGACTGTTTTGCTTTGGCTCCGCTGGACTCCCTCAATTGTCGGTAGTTTAATGGCTATTTTTCTCTTCGAGCTGAAGATACAAATGCTTACTTTCTGTGGATTAATGTTAAGTCCATTGTTCTTGCACTAGTTCATTATAATTCTGGTTAGGTTATTTAGGAGGTCAGATAGGACATTTTGATGTCTACCTCCAACTAGGACTGCAATATCATCACCATATCCCTGTGCATAAAAGCTTGAGGTGTTTAGCTTTGTCAGTAGTGAGTTCACCACTAAGCACCACAGTAGCGGGGATATCACTCCACCCTGAGGACATCCACCTTTAGGTTTGATTAGTATCTTGCTGAATCCTAGTTCAGAAAGTATTTGCCTTTCCCTCAGCATGGTCATGATCCATCTGATGGAAACTTCATCAATTTTCCTCTCCAACAGGGTTTTCTCTATTACCCTGTGAGGAGTGCTGTCGAAGGCACCTTCTATATCGATGAATGTGCCTATCGTGATTTCTTTGTGGTCCATAGATTTTTCAATTCTAGAGACTAGATTGTGTAGTGCCACCTCGCAGGATTTTCCTGCTTGGTAGGCTAATTGATTTTTATGTATTGGGTGTGTACCCACAAGTTGTTCCCTCACGTGCCTGTCGACCATTTTCTCCAACGTTTTCATTAGGAAGGAAGTCAGGCATATGGGTCTGAACGCTTTGGCGCTGTCATAGGTCCCTTTGCCGGGTTTTGGTATTTGGCAGACCTTGGATACTTTCCACTCATGTGGTAGGTATCCTAGCGCGAGGCTCCCTCGTAGCAATTCTAGGAGGTAAGTTCTGGGTATGTGTAGTCCCCTCTGTAGGAGGGCTGGTAATATACCATCAACTCCAGCTGACTTGTATAGGGCCAGTGTGTTAACTGCCCATGTAAGTTTGTTGCTGGTGATGATAGCTTTTGCCTGTCTCCACCTTGCATATCCAGTATCCCGTTCGTGGTGCAAGGTGACGGGTTCAGCTGTGCTGATTATTTCACAATCAGGGAAGTGGGTCTTCGCCATGGCCACCAGTGTCTCCACCTCATTAGTGGTGAATCCCTCAGGCAGCCCAAGCGTGCCCAACATACCCCGCTCTGAGTATTTGTTGATTATTTTGTTAACGCGGCTTGTTTCCGAGATGCTGCTTATATCAGAGCAGAAATCTCTCCAAGCCTTGCATTTTGCTCTTCTGACAGATTTATGGTATTCAGTTAAGGCTTTCCTGTACTCTGTCCATCTGCCAGAGTTCTTAGAGGCATTAAACAGCCTTCTAGTAAGGGTTCTTTGTTTTTGCAATTCATTGTTCTTCCAGGAGACTTTCCTGTTGGATTTCTTTTTCCTTAGTGTGCAGCTGCTTTGATAGGACTTAATCATAGCATCTGTGAGTGTGGCGTTCAGGCAGTCTAGCTGCCATGAATTGTTAATTCTGTTTGGACAATCAATTAGGTATGTTTCGAGGTTAGTGCAGTAGGTCTCCCAGTTAGTCAGTCTGGGGTTCCTGTATTCAGCTGCATAACCGTTGCTATTCAGTCGGTCAAATCTGATGTACCTTTGGTCTGAGCATGTCTCTTCGTCTGAGACGTGCCAGTCCACAATGTTCCTACTCATTGGTTTAGTGGCTAGTGTTATATCAATTGCTTCCGATCTTGACCTATTGAAAAACGTTGGTTTATCCCCGCTATTCAAAATGTCAAGATCATAGTTTATAATAAATTCAAGAATTTGCTCACCTCTATAGTTGGTGTTGGTGCTGCCCCAAATATGGTGGTGGGCATTACTGTCGAGGGCGGCAATGAGCTGCTGTTCGCCCGTGGCTTCTCGAACTCGCTCCAGCATTGCTGTGGGCTCCTTATCCTCATAGGGTAGGTACCCAGCCAGCAAAATGATGGATTTATTAGGCCTTGGGGAGTGTATATGGCTGCTGCAGAATCTCTGGAACAGATTTGTCAAAGAGGCAGCAGTTTTAATTCCTTTCTATAAAGGATGCATGCTCTAGGGTTGTCAGTCACAAAGATACTATTGTATCCCGACATATTCAGCCCTTTGAGCTAGCCTTTGAGAAGGTAAGGTTCTTGAATAAAGATTATGTCAATATTCTTACCTTTTATGTATTGTTGCAACACTCCACTTGCAGCTATGCAGTGGTGAAGGTTAATCTGCAGCAGCTTCAGATGTGGTTATTTAGTTGGTTGTGCCAGGGGGCCCGTCCCGTGGCGTCAGTGGTTGCCCGAGTCCACCAGCAGGCCCAACGTTTGTTTTGGCTTTCTCCGGCCTCCCACCGTTGTCCACGAGTCGGGGCCTTCTTCAGCTGGACACTCAGCTGCTACTTCTGATGGTGCCTGTGGGTTGGCTGGTTCTTCCATTTGGGCCTTGTCACTAACCTTGGGCTTTGCCCCGCCACAGGTGGTCATTTCAATGGGAGTAGATGGGACCGGTAGAACCGTCTCCTCTTGCTTTCTCTCCGGCTCTTCCATCACCTCCATGGGGGTGCTCTTCTGGATAGACAGTTGAGCCTGCTCAGCCGCACTGATCATCGGTCTAAAGGTGACTGTTTTCATGCCACAGCCCACCTTCATCCCTCTGGTCTTGAGGCTTTCCATACTATATTCGGGTATCTTCATAATTATGAAGGAACCCTTGTCCATTTCCTTGGAATAGTGCAGCCTCCACTCCTTGATTCCATCAACTGCCCTATTCTGGATCTGGATCCTTTTAAGCAGGACGTCCTCGGCAGGCACCTTTCCTGGAAAGAAGGCTCCTACCTTGACCGTCCTGGTCAGCTCCCTGACATCACCCGTCCTTAGGGTTAGACCCTCTTCCAGGACAATGCCAGGAATAATTTTCTCTAGCCATTCCTTAGTTGCTAGGTCCAGGCAGGAAACGATGCACCCACCCTTGTTGAAGCTTGCGCCATCAAACAAAGGGTGGTAGTCTCCATCGACATCTAGTTCGTCTACTCTGCCCGTGATCTCTTCCTGCAAATTTTCGCAGTGGTCTCTGGTCAGCTGTATGTGCGGATAACCCCTCGGTATCACCGCCACCAGCTGTCCTTTAGCCGCCATAGCGTAGTTTACTGCAGACCTAGTAGTTTCCCTGGGTTTCTTTGCCACTGGTGCGGAGGTTCCAGGTGACACTCTAGGTCTTTTGTTTTCAGTTTGTTGGCTAGGGTTTGGCCTCTGAGGCCCCGCAGTTTTACCTGCTGGCCTGTTCGGCTGTGCCCTTGTGTATTGTGTATGTGTATGTCCGGAGGGTCTCCCCTTCTGCCCAGCGGCTTTGTTGGCCGGGCCAGTGCTGGCCCTTGCGTCCACGGCCGCAGGCTTCTGGGGGGTATCCCTGCCAGGAGTAGGGTGGCCCAGCTTGGGCGCCCTTCCCTCAGTTGGAGCAGCTTCATTTGCCGGGCCTGGTTGGGCCCTTGCATCCTTAGCTGTCCTTCCTTGGGCAGGCACCTCAGTGGCTGGTAAGTTGTAAAGGATAGAGGCTTTTGACTTTCTCCTATGGCGCCTCCTCACATTCCTTAGGTTCCTCGACGTGGCAGCATGACCGCCATCCGTCTGGTCCCCGCTTGAATGTGAGTGGCTAGGTATGTGTATTTGTGAGGGGGCCTGTGAGGCTGCAGCTACAAGAGCTGCATGCTCCGCCAGGGCTCCCCTGAATGTGCTTTGTTCTTGTAGCCTTTCGGCTTCGTCGTTGAGCGACTTCAATAGTGGTTCTAATGAAGCCTCATCTAAGGTGTCGGGTTCCGACTGTCTGCGTGGCTCTGGAGAGGACAAGTCCTGCCACTGGTTTATAGTCAAAGTAAAATTTGTCTGACATGGTTTAAGTCCCTTCCGTGTATGGCTATCCGCCGGGGTATACCCCCATCTCAGCACTGTTAACGTTGAGAGTCCTGGAGTTCCGTCCAGGAGCCGGAATATATGCTCTCACTGCGGGGAGGATGCTTAACCCGCTTTTAGCATTCTAGGGTCCTACTACCGAAGCCTCGGACCTCCTATGCTCCGACATAGGCACCAATACACGTGCTTGCCAGGCCGGGTGCTAGGCGGAAACATGTAGGATAGAAGCCACAGCCTTCCCATCCCCATCCATGCCGCTTCGCAGGCTCAGTTTGTCTGTACTATTAGTCTGTGCGTTTGCTTTGGTGCACAGTGAATTGTGTGTCCATTCAGGCCAGGTCATAGAGTGGAACTGGTGTTCCACTGTCTGTTATAGTCGTCCAAAAAGGGAATTGCCTAGGGCGGCTGGAATCCAGACCACCTTTGGCAAGTCCCCCGCCTCTGTCGTTCGCGAGTTATAAACTCCTCAGGGGGCACCACAAGAATGTGACAGTAGGCGTTGATGGGGATAGGAAGGGTGGAGAGCGCGAAACAGTGAGTAGGGCAATATAGTTTCTTGCTCTCGCATGAAGTGAGGAAGACTCCCGCACTCGTCTAACTCTTCAGCCTTCCCGTTGCCCCACCCATTTACCCCCCTAAATTGACTGTTAGTAAAAGCGCTAATCTCGTCATTTGGGAGTGTATTATATTTCGGGAAAAAGCTAGAATCCCTACCAGAGCTCTACCTAACTGTGTAAAAAACTTGTGGATCTTCACCATGCTTAGAGGGAGTTGCAAAAAAATTCTAAAAAAATACAAGATATTTACAAGCACCGTGAGGAGGACTTAAAGAAAAATTTAGATAATTTTTTTGACATAGCCTATGCTGATGCTTCGGATGAAAATTGAAGAAGATAAAATATTTTTACAAAAAGAAAGAGAACCAGGGCGTCTAGGGTGTTTAGCGGGTGTAGACAAAAAGTTTGATAAAAAGAAGAAAGGGCAAGACAAAGGAAATTGAATGAAGAGAAAAAAAGATGTGAGAAAATGTTTTTCGGAGTTTTATCGTCATCTATTACCACGCAAGCCTTGAGGAATCCGTAGCATTCACCTCTCAAATGGTAAGTTTTCAAAATACCAAAAAAAAAGAGGAAGGAAAGACTTTATCACCCCTATGTTAGTTGCAGCTTTAGATAGACGTCAATTGAGCATAAGGGATTCTGTCTATATACTTCAGGCTGTAGTAGAAGCACTAGATCTTAGCTGTGACGATTTTCCGATAAACAAATCGTCTATTCAACATATTCGCACACAGAGTCGAAAAGATAGAGTGGAATCTATAAATCAGATTTTCTATCAGATCTATAAATCAGATCTATATCAGATTTTCAGAATAATATGCCTGAAATGGTGACCGTTCACTGGGATGGAAAATTATTACCTGGACTTGACGTGAGAAGTTCTGAAGAAGAACGCCTGCCAATTCCCCCCCAAACTGGTGAGCTCTTCCTGCCAGGATCAAGCTAAAGCTGTGTTGAATGCACTTTATGGCTGGAACCTCGATGACAAAGAACAAATAATGTGCTGTGACACAACTGCATCTAATACAGGGTGATTGAAAGGAGCTTTTGTACTTTTGGATCAGAAACTAGACAGGGAATTACTACTCTTTGCTTGCCGCCATCAGGTTTACGAACTGGTTAAAATGTGTGTTAGAACAAAAATCCACCAAGTGACAAGTATTCCTGATATTCCACTGTTCAAAAAGTTTAGAGACAACTGGAAAACTATTAATCCTCCTGCCAATGAGCTATATATCATCCGATAACATTGAGCCAATGAGCCGATATCGTCACACAATATTTTTGTAATTCAATAGAACATTTGTTGATATTTTATAATCAAGAACTGCAAAAAACCATTGGACGTGACGATTATCGGGAACTGATTGAGCTATTGTTTTCTTAGGAGGAGATAGTGAAAAAAAATTAAAATTAGACCTCCTGGAGCGATGCTTCAAGCAAGGTGGATGGCTCGAGCTATTTACTCTTCAAAGATATGTTTGTTGCAATCCCAGTTCAAAATTAGCGCTAAGGATATGCAAGTACTTCAAGACTTCTGTTTATTCATTGAGGTTTCATATGTAAAACCATGGCTTGGATGTAGTCTGGCGATGAAGCCACCAAATCAAAATTGGTTCTTTTTAAAGAGGCTTAAGACAAATTGATCTCCAAAGCAGCCCTGAGCAAGTTTAGTCAACATCTTTGGTACTTGTCAGAAGAAATTGCCGTTTTATCACTCTTTGATGATGAAGTTAATGAACAAACAATAACAAAAATTGTAGTGAATTTCCAAAGAGAGAGTTTGTATAATTCTGGGAAGAGATACATTCCATCTAAACAAGATATGTCTGATTATTTGTGAAGTAAGTAGGAATACAATAAATGGTACTGTTTTTAATAAATTGTTAATAATTCTGCCTTATTTATTGTTGTAGGAAAATCATTAAGTGATTCTTTTTATAAATATTTCATAAAAAATTTAATATTTCTATTGATTTAGCTGTATAACGGAAAGGTTTAAAAACAGCAATTTTCAAAATCTTCAGAGTTCTGTCGGCACGGGTTAACGTTGATGTAGGAATATGAAATTTTGTATTTAAGTAAGTCTGGGAAGTTTAAAAAGAAATAGAAGGTATGCATTTCAATATCTAAAAAAAAAAAAATTTCACCTATATAAGGGACACCCTATAATATATATATATATATATATATATATATATATATATGACTGTGGAATGGGGTCAATTTATTCTTAATATGTAAGGCTCAGTTAATTTTTCAAATAAAACTTATTGATATTTGAAACTTAAAATATTTATTTATATAATACATAATGAATAAAGTATATTAAGGCGAATTTACTTTATCTGTAGCTTTTGTTTCTCATACATTCTAGAGGGGTCAGCTACCCCCCCCCCCCCCGGCGGGCACCCATTTATTTATGTCTATATTAAAATATTTAAAAAAATCTGGTGCGATGCGCACAACACACAACACACAGTTACCAACTTACTTAGATTAGAAATTGACATGCTTTGTCAATTGCCATTTCTATAAATAATATAAAAAAGATGACTTGATTTTGATTAAAAATGATTAATTTAATCAAAATCATTAAAGCTGTTTTTGGGATAATTGAAAAAAATTTAAAATTGGAAAAAAGTTATGAAATAAAGTGCCCTCTGCGTTTGACCGATTTTGATAAAATTTTGGCTGTCACATTGTGAGCATATACATACTCCAAATATCCAGTCTGATCAAAATAATTACAGCCGTTGTTGAGTAAATAAAAAAACACCTGAAAGTGAGACAAAATTTATTAAGTAAAGTGCCCCCTCCAATTGATCAATTTTGATGAAATTTTGACTGTCATATCGGGGGCACATAAAAACATCAAATATCAAGTTTAATCAAAATCGTTGGAGTCGTTTTTGAGAAAATTGAAAAAAACTTAAAATTAGACAAAATTCTTTAAATAAAGTACTCCCTCTGTTTAGCCAATTTTAATGAAATTTTTGCTGTCACATCGCGGGCATATTCATACACCAAATACCAAATTTGAAGTTCGTACGATTTATAGTTTTTGAGCTAGTCTGTTCGCACACAGACCATTTCGCGGGACTTGGTTATTTGGACTCAGGGGACCCCGAATGTATATTTCCGTTGAAAACCGAAAGTTGAAATTTTTCACGATCGCAATACTTTCCTTACTATATATTTCATATAAAGGTAAGTGAAAGTAAAAAAAAGAAATATTTATTTTCTTAAAATAAGACAAGTTTTCATTATATTGGGTTTTTCAATTTAAAAAAAAAAAAAAATAATATTTCAATATGTATTTTATATTTAAAAAGGTATAACCTTCAGGGGATATATAATTTTAGATAATATTTTAGCTTTTATATTTAAAAATCACTAGAAAATCAGGCACAAATTAAAACAATAACTACATATAGCTAAAAAATGAATACATGATAAGTAAGTTAAGTAAGCATATTAATAATAACCTTCATTCTCACACCTTTTCTTTGATTTTGTTTGTAATAACATTTAACTTCTCTTTGGTAGAAAAATCTGGTGTGATACATGTAATAAACAACTTTCATTTACCAGCCTACTTAGAGTAGAAATCGATATGTTTTGATAAATGTGTAAACGCAATTTTGCAACTTCACATAATATAGCTTTTTTATTGCAAAACTCGAATCGTCAGTACTTTTCAGTTCATTATTATTTATTTATTTTTAAGGGGCCTTAGAAAAATCCTAATTTCATCAATAGTTGAGATTTTTTTACTCCTTTTTGTAAATATTTTTTTCTCCTGTTTATGTTTATCAATTTTGTTCAATTTGATATTTAGCCTTTCCTTATTACTAGGCAATATGAGAGACAGTTAATTTCTCCATGTAAACACAATCAAAGGTACTTAATAGAAAAAGATTTCCTTTGCCAAACCCTTTCAATTCAAACCCCATCTGAACATTTCTATGATAATCATCATCGATTTCTTGAAATGATTAAATGAATGAATAAATGAAATATATAAAAATATACTAACATCCACAAAAATAGTTTATTATTATTTACCAAGATTACTTTTTATTTAGTTTTACAAATACTTTACTAGCATTTGTTTGATAAACCATTGATTTTGTTTTTTGTTTTTTATGTTGTAGGAGATCTTAAGAGTAAGCTTAACAAAGTTCATAAGAATCACATAGGGAATTCCATAGGCAATCATCAGGACAATCGCATTGACACTGAATATATCAGAACAAGATACGATGAAGATTCTATTAGGTTTGAAGATATATATTTTTTATTTAATATAGATTCGATAAACATTAGTGACGACTTGACATCTTAAATATAATGCATTAATTTTATTATTCTGGTTATATAAGTGTTTTTTCGATGTCTCGGTTCTCTTTGTAGGTATAATATTGAGGTTGATTTGTAGCTTTGCGACGTTAAAAAAATAACGAGAATTTTCATTTTTTGAAAAGAATATTTATTTATTCGTCTGCATTGATGTCGTCGCCTTCAAAATAGCCCTCATTAGAGGAGATAATGCACTTTTACCAGCGCTTCTTCCAATCCCCAGAAAACTTATCAAACTTGATCTTTGAGATAGCCTTTAGTTCTTTCAGTGATGCACTTTTAATCTCATCTACAGCTGTAAAACGACGGCTCTTTAAGGTTCTCTTTATTTTTGGAAAAAGGAAAAAGTCGCACGGAGCTATCTCTGGCGAATATGGAGGCTGGGGCATGGTTGCAATATTGTTTTTGGCCAAAAATTGACGTAGAAGCAATGAAGTGTGAGCAGGTGCACTATCGTGATGCAAAATCCATGGACTGTTTTTCCACAAATGTAATGACATGATCCAATCGATACGATATGCCAACATCATCAGCGACTTTTCTAATTTTGATTCGGCGATCGTTCATAACCATTTCTTTCACTTTTTTCAAGCTTTTATCGGTTGTTGATGTGCTGGGGCATCCAGGGCATTCGTCATCTTCAAAGTCTTCACGGCCTTCTCGGAAACGCTTATACCACTCGTAAACTCTGGCTTTACTCATAACACTCACCATAGGCCTTTATTAACATTTCCTACAATTTATTCCCTTTTTTATGCAAAATTTGATACAAATTCTTTGATCCATCGCTGATCCCATACTAACATGTCTAACCTTAGTGTCTGTAAGAGACAAAGTTAACAATGAAAACTGCTGAAAGTTTTATCATACTTCAGGGGCATTTATACCTACATAATTAAAAAAAAGTTTTTGACATTCGCATTCTCCAAGCCTGCGAAATTTAAAAATTCTCGTTATTTTTTTAATATACCTCATACATACTTGCTACACTGAAATGTTTGGTATACAGTAAGAAGTGCATATTTTTCCAATGGGTTTATTTATTATTTAAAATTCAGCTTGAAGATTGCCTTGGCCTCCTCACTATTAGCCTACAATTCATTTACAAAATATAAATATTGATTCAGATATATTTAACTAATTTTAATAAGTATGGACTACTGGAGTATTCCCTACATCATGAAAGGAATCTTACGTGATACCCATACTGAAAAATGGAAAAAACAAAACTCTAGTATCTAGTTATTATGCTATCTCTAACAACTGCCTCAGTAAGTTGATGGAAAAGATGGTAAATAAAAGACTGATATGGACCCTTGAAAGAAATGGCCTATTTAACAACCTCCAATGCGGTTGCTGTAGGCACCGTTCTACTTTCGACAACTTGATTAGACTAACCACCGCCATTCAAGATGCAATTTTCAGAAAATATACACCGTAGCAATATTTTTTGACATTCATAAAGCCTTTGACACAGTATGGAGATATGGCATTATGAAATGATTATAATAATGGGGAATAAAGGGGTACATATCCCAATTTATCATGGGTTTTCTTGAAACTAGGTACTATAGAGTCTGTGTTGGAGGAAGCGAATCTGAAAATATTGCACTGGACAGTGTTTCACATGGTTCAGTTTCAAGTCCAACACTCTTTTCGATTGCAGTGTCAGACTTAACTGATCGCCTAGTGGAAAACGTTGAAGGTTGTTTATTCGCTGATGATTTTTCAGTAATCTGCTGCTCCACAGATCTTGTATCAGTACATAAGGAATCGATTGCAGCTGGTAGTTATCAACCTTCAAACATGGTCGTGCAAAACTGGATTCATATTCTCTGCGGAAAACCTTGTGCACGTTGTGTCCTATTCAGTCTTCGAAGGAATGGAAATACTCCTCCTACCATCATTTTAAAAGGATCGCCTCTCTCTTACATTGAGAATGTTAAGTTCCTAGGCCTTCATCTTGATCACAAACTAGCATGGTCTCATCATATAAATCCATTGAAAATGGAGTGTGAAAATAAGAAGAAAATACCTAAGATAATGAAATTAGGACATACTTCGTGGTGTTTTGACAGCAAAATGCTATTAGGCACTAATCCAATCAAAAATGGACTATGGTTCCTTTATTTAATAAATAAATTTTCAGTAATAATTTAGTATGCATTCTAATTAATTTCTTGAAATATTTTCTGTTTTGAGATCAAATATTCATTATAATTTCATTAGTGTCAAATTAAAAAAAAATAAATATTATTATTATTTTTTCTTCTCTGATTTTCACCGGTAATGGCACATTACCCGGACCTAGGTCAAGGGTAAGGCTTGAAAAATTTATTCTTTAATGTTCATGAATTTTCTTACAATGCTCGCATTTCCGAGAAGCACAGCCTTCTGCATCTGTTCCAGGCTGTTAGGTGGAAGGTCTAATGCGGTTATGGTGTTCACTGTAGTCTCCGGTATCAATCCGTTAATAGAAATAACCAGCAGCAAAGCTGTCACTCTGTCAAGTTTGTACAATTGCCTCAATTCTTCGCTTAACTCCTGGTATTTTCTTATTTTTTCGGCTACCACCTTGTGAAGATTATCGTCTGACGTTACCCTTATTTCTATAATTTTTGCTTGTTTTTATCTTTTACTATTAGTAATATATCTGGCTTGTTGTGGTATGGTGTGGTGCGTTATGATGACCTTATCCCAGAACAGCTTTATGGGTTTTCCGTCTATAAATGGTTGTGGTTTATATTTAAAGCAAGGCTTTGTGTCTTCTATGACACAAGTTCTTGTTGTCTTCTTTTTAGCAAGTTCTTGGTGAACTATTTTCGCTACGCTATCATGCCTCTGTAAATATTCTCTTCCAGACAGAACTTGACATCCTGATGTGATGTGCTGAATCGACTCAGTTGCTGTTCTACACAGCCGACACGTCTCATCAACAACTTCTCCACATAGGTCTTGGTTGCAATAACTTGGTCCCGGATTGCTATAACAAAGCCTTCGGTTTCAGGGAATAATCTACCCTTACATAGCCACATTAGCGAGGCATCCATATCAACTCCCACTGCCGATAGACTATGGTAAAATCTTCCATGGAGCTCTTTAGATTTTCATGTATCTATGAGGGATTCGTTACTTCCTATGTTGGTCTATAAATGTTGGCCTTGAAGATTTAGGGCTGTGTAGCCGAAGTCTAATGTTGCAGCTGCTGAGATGAACCTTTATCTTTCGTTAGCTCTGAAATAGTTTTGTCTTTCTTCACGGCGACATGCTGTTAACAGGCTTAAAAGCCCCCACCCTCCATATTTTCGCGGAAAATATTATTATTATTATTAAAAATATTATTATTTGTTGTGTGCTTTTGTTATGTTCCTTGGCTGACTGAAATCACAGAAATTAACTACATGACATAATTACTTGCCCCCTCTTTGTATTGGAATTCGATGAATAAAATATTTTATTAGAAGTGTTCATTAAAGGTTGTTATATATCCATTCTTTTAGAAAAAATATTAATTAATCTATGCTAGTTAATTTAGTATTAATTTGATAATATTATCCCGTAGATATATATTTAGATACTATCCCAATATAGTGTTGACTAAATATATAGTTTAATACATTATATTTCATCTGAATAAAGGTCTGATCACATATAACCACACCGCAGCATGGGCGTGTATCTGATCTGATTCATTTACGAAGGATAGGTAGTAACTGGTCGTATATGCCCGAAACCGGGTCAACTGACAGGTTACTATCTATCCTTCGTAAATAAATCAGATCCGATACACGCCCATGCTGCAGTTCGGTTATGTGTGACTAGACCTTAAAACTGATATATATTTATGAAGTAATCTCAAAAAATACTCTATTTGTTAATTAAACTATTTTAATTATTATTTTTTAAATTTCTATTGAAAATAAATTTACTGTATACGTCTTCGCTATAAAACTTATTTTGTATGAAACAATTTATCTTTGATGAAAGTAATGACATTAATAAAAACTGTTGCAAACGAATGATTGTTGATATTAATATACATTTTTTTATGATTAAATATATTAAGTATAATATATATTTTATATATTAAATAAGTATTTCTGGATTGTAAACTATTGTGATTGCATATTAAGTATCAACTAAAGTTATAAGTTAACGTAAATCTGAATTATGTTAGATAAATTCTGAGTAAATCTAGAAACTTTTTTCACAATTCCATGCTGTTTTTTTTTTTTTTTTTTTTTTTCTTAACTAAACTCTTAAAAAATCTCTCAATTTTTAATGTTAAACCAGGAAGCCATGTCACCTGTTATTAAATAAGAAAAATCTTGGGAGGCAAAATTAAGTGTATTTATCTCGCTAATTACATGTTCCTGAGGGAGCAAGGAATGTATTTTTAATTATTTATTTATTTTATACACAGAATCACATAGTGAATGGAAAGAATAAATGAATGAATGGTTTTATTTTCAACAATTACATCATTTATAGTAATTAGTTACAAGACCTACGCAATGGACAATTGTCCAATTATTAGTGAATGGAAAGATATTCTGCAGTAAAAATCTTTAAAGATAATTTACTTATATGATAATTTGGCAATTCGCCAGCCTAATAAAATGTGTGTAGTTCTCCATATCATCATAATTTACCTATCTACACTAACTGACAAAATCATAGGCCACCCCAATTTATTACAGTAATTATTTATTCTATTGGTCTAAGATCTTTTGAAAATATTTTATGATATTATAGTAAGGAATAACAAACGAAAAACACATTTTTTATAGCACAAATTTATTTCTGGTTCAAATATAAAACATAACATGAAAATTGCCCTCGACAAAAGCATAGGCCAGCAGTTTTAATAACTATAATAATAGTAGTAATACCTGTGTAATTATCATATTCAGTAGTGTGTTGATCCTCCATTGCATTCTAAGACTTCCACCAATCGTTTTGGAAGAGATTTAAACAAATTCTTTATGTACTTTTGACGAATATTGCCCCACTTTTCCATTATGCAAGTTTTGAGTTCCTCTATGGAGTTGAACTGTTTCCCTTGTGCATAAACTGCTCGAGAAAGTTCTCCCCAACAGTTTTCAATAATGTTGAGATCCGGTGATCGGCTGGCCAGGGTAAAATTGAAACATTTTTGGCCTCAAAAAAATTTTTTAGTATGCGCGCTGTGTGGACAGGTGCGTTGTCTTGTTGAAAGGTGAACCTCCCTCGTGTCAGCTCTTCTCCTCTTTGAATGATCGTTTGCTGAATAATTTCTAGATATTTTTTCGCATTCATTTTTTGAGAACAAAATATTAATTCAGTCTTGCCATAGTACCCTATCCCAGCCCAAACCATGACGCCCCCTCCTCCCATCTGACGCTTGCTTAAAAATATTTTTTCCGTACGTAAATCATGAAAATAATATCGATAACCATCAGGTCCATCCAGATTAAAACGTTTTTCATCACTAAAAATTACTTATTTCCAACGCTTTCTCCAGGAGACATGTTCTTCTGCGAATCGCTTCCTGTTGGCTTTGTGGGCTTTTGAAAGAGATGGTTTTGTCCTTAGTTTTAGCCGCTTTAAATTACTAGCTTTTTGCACAATGCTTTGGACCTTTCTGAGGTTTGTTTGAACACCAGCTTGTTGACAGATTTCCCTTGCAGTTGCAGAAGAGTTGGATGCTTGGCGTAGAATAGCTCTCCTTTCTCGGACAGTTGTTGCCATGGGCCGACCTGTGCTCTTCTTTCGGCCATAATCATCACCCAGCCTAACAAAATTCCTTATAACGTGCCTACTTCTATTCAAAGTGCGAGCAATTTTCGAAATTGTCCAATGTTTTTTGAGTAACGTTTTAATAACATCCTTCTCACTCTCCCACAACACTTTCCCCCTTGGCATGTTTGTTTGAACTATTACAATTGATTTTTGGGTGAAATTAAAAGTTAAAGTAACAGTTAATATGTATTTCAACACTTTATTACTACTAGATTAAGATAAAAACTGATGGTGACCTATAATTTTGTCGCATGTAAATATTGACATTTTACCTAATCCGTAAACATTAACTATCAGAACCCAATACAATGAATTATTTTTAAGTATATGTGTGTTTACAACGGTCTTTAATTGTTTTGGTTGACGAATTGGATTCCTATAAAATATTAACTAACATAATGAGGGTTGGCCTATAATTTTGTCAGGGAGTGTATTTTCAACTGTATTCCCAATTTATTGATATTCAGTTATTCGAGTTCTTTTGTGGTCTCTCAGCATAATATTCAAAATTTGGTTACAAGGTTCTTGGTTCACAATTAACATTTCGTAAGTTCCTTCAACTCTCAGATTACTTTCATTCAGCGCTGGGATTTACTTATGTTTATTATTCAAACATAGACTACTTACTCTATGTATGTATTGAATGTATTTCAATTGATTTGTTCATTTTATAATCTCAATATCCTCACTTCTCAAAGAATACACTAGAAAAGAGCAAAGAATTCATTTTTAGAATATCATATCTTTTAAATGGAAAATTAAAAAAAAAAGATCTAAAAATTTGATAACCATTAATTAAAGAGGAGCTGGTTAATATTGATAAAAACTCTAATTGTTAATACAAATCAGCGCTTTTTTTTTTTTTTATTATTTAAAGATCAGCTATTCATGCAATATTGTTTCTATTTGGAACTTCCAGCAAATTATTTATGTATCTTGGTATTCATTAAAATAAGATTTATATTGTAAATCAATTTTATAGCATAAATCATATTTTTCTTTTTCCTCCAAATTATTGGTAGATAATTTATTATTCAATATGATTATTTATTCTAATAAATTAATAGCTTTATTTTCTAAAAGATTCACCAAGAATTATTTTTTATCGATTTTTTTTTTTTTTAAGGTATTTACCAAGGGATATGGACCTGAACAGGTATATAAATAATTAATTTTAATATATTTTTAATTTTTATTGAAGAGTAAAATATTTAATTATAATATAATATAGTCCAATCATCTTTTATTATTATTTGTTTTAAATATTAGCTGTAGAGACATCAAATTAATGTTATCTCATTTTTAAATAGGGACAGAAATAAAATATAATGAGTATTCCGATTTTCCCACTCTAGAAAAATATTTTTAAATTATTTTTTCTCACATATTTTTGCTTTTTTCGAACAAAAAGACAGGATCCAAGTTTGCTTGTTTTTTTTTAGTTTATTGGCATAAAACTGCAATGTTTATCAATGAAATATAGTTCCAATTTCTCAAACTTCCATTTTTTTATTTATTCGATTCTGATTATTTATTATATTTCTAACTCATTCGTACAAGTTTTATATTTTACATTTGATTTTATATTTCCGATATCAAGTTATTACATTTTTAAAAATGTTGGTATCAATTCTACTGTTTTTGTGTCCTCCTTTAGGATTTGAGTCAATTCAGATTTTCACCCTAAATTTATAAAAATAAATAATATGATTTGTAGTAAAAGGAACATTCTTAGAAATTATGACATCCTGCTTGAATATTATTATGATGTTGACAATTGCTTATGGTTCTTTAATGAGAGGATTAGTTTGATAAGTCCTATTCTGTCTTATCATGACGACCTTCTGCGACTCTTCCGGCTGGAGGTAATCCAGGGTCTTCTTTCTTTACAAATTTTAGCTTGCTTGGATGGCTTTCGTTTCACATGGATTGTCATCCATCTGTAATATCTTTCTTAACCCTTTAACGGTCTCAGGCCTCTCTAGAGGCCTGAACTCAGAAATATTCAAACCGCGGAAGGCCGCGGCAATAGTTCCTATGGGTTCCGTTAGACTTTAGGAGTTTCAGGATGAGATATCATGGGACTCCGGCCTCCGGGGGCCAAGAAATCCCCGAAGTGTCGAATTCGGGCCCCCTGAGAGGCTTGTGAGCGTCCCAGGTACCTGTAATGGCGGTCTCCTTTCTAGAAGCGCTTGTGAATATTTTTGTATCGTGTTCCTCAATCACTCTCTATAACACTATAAAGATTTGTAATCGTTTTAATTATACATTACTAATGCTATTTAAATTGATTTTTATTTAGATATTTTTGTCGCATACTTGTTATTGACTAATAAGTTTTAAAATTTGAGACGAAAAAAGTTTGATTTTTTATTCAATGGTTTTTCATTGATCTAAAATGGAACTAATTATACTTTGTATCAATACCTCTATATTATTCCTAAAAACGAATTATTTTGTAGCTCTTTCCCCTTTATTTGCCGCCGAGATACTTGATCCGGCACCAAATACCCCATTACTGGCCCGAGTTCTTACTATAACGAAATGCCACCGCCGCCTACGCTGATTCAGGATTCCGATGTCCCATGGACACGTGGACATCTAATTTCGATTTATCCATACTTTGTTGGAAGAAAAAATTTCATAAACCAAGGAAATTAAGAAAATATAATTTTGATCTACCTCCAGCTGGTCCGTCAAATTTTGTCCACGTCGATATAAGCAGTCACTTATACAGGCAAGGTGGACCTCGCACAACCCAGAAAAGAACTTGGAGAACATGTTGATTAAGAAGCAATCGCGTAATAAGAGAACAGGGGATTTATTCTTTATTTCGATAATTTCCTATCGAGTATAAAACTTGCATGGAACTTACTGAAAAAAGGTTTTGTTAGTTTTACAACCTATTGCATATAAGTTTATTTTTACTTTTCGCCATATAATTGCTGAATAGCAATAGGACAGGGGTTTCTTTAAGGAAGCGGGCGAGAAGTGAAAAGGGAAGATGGCTCAACTGCCGCAGCCCTTTACACCCTTTACCCGCTCCATGGCGGGTTTGCATTTTGCATACCCTGTGCGCTAGAGAGGCAATCTGGTCATTTGAGGACCCCTGGGAATTATATACAATACCAATTTGCTTCCAACTATAACAGCGAAATGTGCCCGTTAAGGTGTTATGAGGTTTACTTAGATTTGACCAGGTGAAAGTAGCTTTGCCTCGTTCTTCTTTTGTGGCTTGGTCGATCAGTTCATTCCCCATGATATCTTCATGGCTTGGTACACATGTATATTTTATCATCATATCAAAGTTTCTTAATGAGTAACAATGAATTGAAGAGATTTTAGGATGGTCTGGATACGTATTATCGAGTCCTTTCAGTGATCTTAAGGAATATGCCACGATATTATGATATTTTATGGACATACAAAAATGAAGGGCTGCTACTTTCCATTAAGTTTGGCAGTTTACAAATTATAAAGCTTGTTGAGTTTAATTTTATAGGTAGTAATTTTTTGTTACGAAATATGGTGCTGTTGCTTTTTCTGATTAAGAACTATCAGTGTAGATTATAAAGGCTTCCGATATATTTTGAAGAATATCAGAGAAATAGGATTTTTTATTTGTAAATTAGATGCCCTTCTGTGTGTAAAATTTTAAAGCATAGGTAATAGCTAATTTTAATCTGAATTGTAGAGTTGATAATCCATATTCTGGCCATAAAATAAGAATAGAATGCTGCGGATCCGAATCCCTGCATGGTGCACTGTATCCAACTTTGCAAGTCTGTTGATATGGACCTAGCCATAAACAAATGAACCATAATTAATACTTTTTACAGCTTGAATAGACTGACTCTATTGGCACCCCAAGAAATACTGCATAATAAATGTAGAATATTTAGTTTTTTTGTGGTACTCGCTTTAAACACAGAGATATGGTGTTTCCATGTCAGCTTTCTATTGAATGTTAAATCCAAAAATCTATGATGGTCAGTGTACTGAGTCATTGAGTTTACCAAAAATAAATCAGGTGACAGAGTTGTGTTTTGTTTCTCACTAAAGTGGAGGCATTTTGCTTTTCTATAAAGAATTGAATGTGTGTAGAGTAATAGTGTATATAATTATAGTGTATATTATAAGATTGTTTTATAGTAAAAAAACGAAAATGTAATACTAATAATCTTTATTAGGTTTTTACATCAACTGTTATCAACAAGTCAAACATAAACTTCACCATATGATTTTAAAATAATTAACTTAGATATTGATCCAGAGAGACTCTCTAAATATTACATGTATAATAATTATTGTATTTAATTGAATAGTGTTTGGCCACTTTTTAATTTGTTTAATTGTGTCCTGTGATTGATTGTCCCTGATTGAAAAATATTGCTAAATCATCGATGAAAAGGATTGATTTAACCCCTCTTGCTAATTTTAGTTCCAAATCATTTATAGCCAAAGAAAACAGAGTGGGACAAAGCATACATCCCTGAGGTACCACCCTAGCTTGTGTGTGTCCCTGAGAATAAAATCATATTTGATCACGAATACCAATAGTATATAACTATACTTTCTGCTGTATGATCTTGTAACTTATGATGAGACCCCAGCTTCAAAGTCAAATATATGTTTGTAATTACATCCAATTTTTATATTTAAAGTTAAAATGTGTTTCCCATTAACACTATTTTATGTTAATCTTTTATATACTAGTATTCTTTAGTTTTTAGAAATTCTTTTCTGAATTCATTCAGTAGTCCTATCGGAAGTGAGAGCAAGTGTAATCTTTTAATAAAAATCTTATTGTTACTGAGTTCCATATTAGCATAAGTTTTAAAAAGATCCTCGACAAAAGGGTTCTTTTCAGTTGGGATCAGGCCTTACTGTGAAGGGTACCTTACTGAACGGTACCTGAGCCCCTGTTTAGATGTAGTGCCCAAAAATGTTGTTTTCATGTAAAGATTTGCGTTCTGTTACTATACGGAAAAAAAAAATATATATATAAAATGCTGTTATTAAAAATTGCATTAAAACTCATTCGAGTAGAGGAGAAACATTATATAAACAATTCTTTTTTTTAGTAACAAGGGGAGCCTACAGCTGATGGTTCACCGATTTTATTGGTTTTGGTTACGGTTCACCGATGATTCTAGGTTCTAATTTATTGATATCTCTTGTTCTGATTTACTTTCAGAGCCATTTTCTGTATTTCAAAAAGCCCTAATTTTCTGTTAAATTACGGAGTATCAGTGAACTCAAGTTGAAATTGCATTTTTTTTTTTAAAGATAAGTATGAAAAGAAGTTTAAGCCAAATCATCTTTTTTTGATAATGCTTTGAAAATCCGTATTTTAGGATTTTATAAGTTGTAAAAAATTAATATCAACTTTATACTTCTCTAAAAAAATTATTTAAACCCACTTCCAACGACTTCACTCTAACGATCAGTACAAATTGTTTCAACATCTTTCTGATACTATAGCTATGAGTCAAATGCAAGGTTTTTTCCTTAAACCAGAAGTACGGAAATTTTTTATGTCTTTACAAGTCTATATAATTCGCTACTGTGAATTGGAATATGTTCTCTCACAACCAAGCTGAAGTTCATGATATCATGCCATATTTTCAAACAAGATTTTAAGCTGAAATTAATTGTTTTTCTTTGTGCTACGAGGTCTGTCGTTACTTCATTTACTAGCCATCAGATGTTGCAGATTTCGTATTTTTTAACATTATATGGATCCTCATTGTTTTTAGTTGTATTTAATCACATTTTATTTGATTTATGTATTTTTAGTTATGATCTAAGAAATAAAAATAATAATAATAAGTGAGCAATATTACTAAGAGTAATTGATTCACTGTTAAACTTTTAAGGTACTCATTACTAAAATTTCTCTTCATAGACTTCAGATTCCTCCTCTCTAAGTCTAAAGCAATGTAATTTGTGAACTCATTTTATGGGTTATTTAAAATTAAGAACCATTTTCAGCAACAAGTCATATGGCAGTCATAAACATAGGCCCAATAAAGATGAAAGTCATAAAGGAAGTATGGAGAGCCTTGATGGAGAAGAGAAAAAAGATTTAAGTAAAGAAGATCTTGAACACGAGCCAGGTAAATATTTGTTTTGATCAGTTTGTCAAATTCAGTTTATATATCAATATTGCATGCTAAGTTCATATTATATAATTTCATAATTGAAGTAGGAAGATAAAAATGTGAAAGTTATTCTGTACCATCAATGAAAAATTAATTTATTAATGGGAAACAGCTTTTTACCTGGTACATCTGTTGAAAGTATGGAGGAGTTTGTACATTTTAAACAAAAGGTTTGAATAGACTGGAAATCATTTATTCAGCATTAAATACATTTTACAGTTTTATCTTTTAAACATTGCAAAACTCATAATAAAATTTTAAAAATCTGGTGCGATGCTTGCAATACACAACTTTCACTTATAACCTACTTATATTAGAAATAAAGGTGTTTTGATATAAAAGCCATTCAGTAAGTTCACACATTTATTTACATTTTTCTCCATAAGTTATAGATTATTATCATTTTACTTAATAATACTCTAAAATTATCAATAAAACTTGAATGTTCACTGTACTTTTCGATTTATTATTGTTTATTTATATTTTTTAAGGGGGCCTAAAAAATCCTAATTTTATCATTAGTCAAGTTTTTTTACTGATTGCTTGTTTTTTTACTGCAAGTTGCTTTTCATAAATATATCGTGAAGGTAAATCGATCAAAGATGTATTTAAGGGTTTTAGTAAATCTATTATGGAACTAAAGTTTGTAAACTAAAATATAATTATTAAAGATTATCTTGTACCATTCACAACGTAAACTGCTTTAAATAATTTGAGCATCACATATTTACTCTCAATAAAAGAACAATAAAATTTATTTTTGTTAAATAAAAGTTTTTATTTATATTTGTGATAATACAGGGATGCAAGCATATTACTGCATAGCATCTGATTTTATAATGCTCTATTTTAGGTGTTAAAAAACTTCATTTGTTCCCATGGAGACATTTTTCCCATTTGTATGCTTCAAAACAAGTTGATAACTCTTTCCCATGATCAAAATGCCTTTACATTTAAACAATGGTCTGTCATTAAAGGCATACTGCTCATGAGTGTGTTCAACGTCTTTTAAGAGTTGTCGAAGCATTTTTCTCCTTTATATCTTTATCGATTTTTTTTTTTTTCATATTTAGCCATTTCTTATTTTTAGACATGATGAGAGACTGTTAATTTTTCCATATAATCAAAATCAAAGGTACTTTATAGGAAAAGTCAAAAATTTCCCCTCAGAATAGTTTTATGATAATAAAACCAATCTGATATTAAATAATACTTTGTTTTCATTGAACATGGTGAGTTTAGTCACAATTCTTTGAGCCGTTTTTGAGAAATAGAATAAAACGTAAAAATGAGACAAAATTTATGAAATAAAGTGCCTCCTCCGTTTGATCAATTTTGATGGCATTTTTGCTGTCACATCACAGGAATGAATATACATACTTCAAATACCTTATTTCAGGTTCTTACAGTTTACCGTTTTTTAGGTAGTCTGTTCACACACACAGACCATTTGACTTGGTTGTTTAGACTCAGGAGACCCCAAAATGTGTATTTCCGTCGAAAACTGGAAGTCAAAAGTTTTCATGATCGTAATGCTTTCCCTTACTATATATTTGATATACAGTAGAACCTCCATTATCCGGAGTAATGATGGGTATGGGGGTCCACGGATAATCGAAAACCCCGGATAATCAAATGAAAACATTTTATTGACTTAATATGATAGAAAAAAAGGTTAAAAAATCACTTGTAAGGTATAATCACTTTTATTAACAAACGAACGTTTTATATACATTAAATTATAATCCAAGGCAGATATATGTTTTTATATATTATGGGCCGAAGACGATACAAAGACGAAAATGTCTTTTTTCTTCTTCAAAATATCCCGTACAGTTTGTTCACCGATTCCTAGTCCAGCGGACAATTTTTTAACCCTTTCGCCCTATTCTAATCTGTTTATAATAGTTAATTTCTCTTCAAGCGTTAAAACGACACGTTTTCTTTTTTCCGACATTTTGGTACTTCTTATGTATTTAAATCGAGACTAAATCACAACTGACAAAATTTTGTTTTGTAGCCAAACAGGATACAAGGAGTTTCCTGGAAAGACTTGAAAACAATACCATTCCTAGATTACGAATTGGAGTATTAGATACCGGAAACATCTCATAATACAATACGCGCTTTCTGTGTTTACATCTTGTTTTATTTCATAATGTATAGTTAACCATTGTGTAATCGCTAAATATTTACTTATACATATTTTTAAATATTATACATACAAAATAAATGGCATAAAAATTAAAAAAAAAAAATTGGCTCCTCGGGACCCCGGTTAATTGGATCCCCGGTTAATCGAGGCCCGGATAATGGAGGTCCTACTGTATATGTAAGTAAAAGTAAAAAAGGTAATGCTCACAAGGCAAAATTATTTCTACATAAGCACTTAAGAGGTCAGCAAAACTACGGTGTCAACATACTTCAAAATCAAATCTTAATTAAATTAATTAGTTACTATCAAGTTCATGTGTGTACTATCATGTACCATCAAGTACATACCTGCGTGTTTAAAGTATGCAATGTTCTAATTATGCAAAATGATGTTTTTACCAATATTGCTAAGTAATTAAATAATTTTCAGAATTAATTGGACAGAAGAGAGATCATTTTTTTCCTTCCCTCCTGTTAAATTTGTTTTGATGGACTTATGGTGTTTTTGATTTTAAAAATAAAATAAAATTATATTATAATTATAATCTCAAGTATTCTCCTGAATTCCCCGAGCCTTTTTTAAACTGTACATTTAAGCTTATTTATATTACTTTTTTCTTCTATTACAAAATTAGTATAATGCTTCAAATCCTTTCTTTATGGGGCCGGGATAGCCGAGCGTGTAGGAGCGCGACCCGTTGTTACACGCTCGAGCCGAACGGCGGCGGATCGAATCCACCCTGGGAGGGTTGACTTTTATTTCGTGGAGGCCCCACGGAATAAATCTCGACCCTCCCACCATGGTTAGAATAGGTTGGTTACACCTGTAGAGTAACCCCCCGTATGCCACACATGGCCAGGTAGGGGTACCGAACAAAAAAAAAAAAAATCCTTTCTTTAATATGAAGGGAATTAAAGTATGATGTTAGGAAATCAATTCTCAGATATGAAGAAAGTACAGCATCATATATTCTTTAAGATTTTTTTTTTTTTTTTTATAAAACTCAATTAGGTACAAAGGTCAGGGACATCAGTTCTACACCTGGTTGGTGTGAGTCGCCTCCACTAGGCTAATGGGTTACACATTCTGAGAGAGGGGAGAATGATGTAGTAGAATGACTTTCCTAGTACTTACCATCCTGGATGTTGCTTGACTTTGTTTCCCTTTATCAAGCTTCCAAGCTATCTTGGACCACAGTAATTCCAATATTTGAACATTATTTTGTTTCAATTCTTATTACATGACTATTCTGAATTCCTTATAACTTAAATTATTTTAAACTAGAAATAAGACTATCTGTTTTAACTGTTTATACTTGTTTCTCTTTAGATATTGAAGAAGAAGACATCATCATAGAAGCTGGTGGGGAAGATTTGTTGATGGCCGATTATCCAGCTGATTGTTGTCCTGATCACTGTTACAAAAGGTTTCCATTCTTAGCTGGAGATGATGATGCACCATTTTGGCAAGGTTGGGCCAATCTCCGTCTCAAAACATTCCAGCTGATAGAAAATAAATATTTTGAAACAGCTGTTATTACCATGATTTTGCTCAGCAGTCTAGCTTTGGTCAGTATATTAAGGTTTAATTAGCAGTTTTGTTCTTAGATTTAGGTTTAATAATACACCCAAAATCATTCGGGGTTATAATAATTTTCCATTTAGGTTAAGTTGTTTATTTAATTTTACTTTCTACCCTAAACTTCTGAAATCATGATCATGCTGCAGAAATTCTTTTAGAGCATGTTTAATTGTCAGCTGAGAATGGAATTTCTCACATCACATACACCAGCGTACTTTTGTCTATGAGGAAACTATGAGTCAGTCTTGTGTGGCCAAGAGTATTTTAGTATTTTAATATTTTATTAAGTTCTGAATTATATTTCATGGAAGATTAAATTTCTTTACTTTATTGATTCATTTATAAGGACATTTATAAAAATGATACACACTATTTTATTCGAAGTACTGTCCTTCGCTATCTATGCATTTTTCCCATACCTCAGGCAATTTGTGGATTCCCAGCCAAAAGAATTCTTGCTCTTTAGAGTCAAACCAAACACTTAGCCTATTTTGTACATCTTCATTATATTCACTTATTATGGAGATGTACAAATAGGCGCTGTTCAGCTAGTGCGTGTCAATGCAAGGCCAAATCTGGTGTGGGTAAGCCGCATGCGGAAGAATTTCCTAACCAAAGGCTTGGATCGCTTCCTTGGTCCGTTTAGCCAAATGTGATGGAGCATTGTCATGGAGCGAGATCACTTTGTGTGTCATTTCTTGATATTTGGGAAGTTGTTGGTGCGAAACTTGATTCAAATTGATCATCTGTTGTATGTAGCGTTCGGTATTAACAGTTTCCCCAGGTTTCAGCCGACAAGATAACAACCTTCCGATCCCACCAAATACAGAGCATTGTCTTCTTTCATGGAAACCGAAAATCAATGCTGTCCGCAAATTATAATTCGTAGGCACAGAAGTCGACATGTTCAATGCCGATAAACATGCAGTTGTAGAATGAAATATATAAGTATCAATTGGAACTCTTTATACATATAAACAAAAGAAGATAGCACCGCTGACGGATTATTTAGAAGGTTATATTGACTGCTACCTCCTATCATTAACGAAATTCGGTTTCATATTGACCCACCTGGTATTCTCCACTCTCCTTCCATTCCCATCTTATCTTCTACAGCATAGTTCTTATTCAGATAAGTTTCAAAGAAAAATTAAATACACTTATTCAAATATCCCCCATTGCCTGTTCTAATTTTTATAATGTAACTCTTCTCTGGGTTAACAAATTCAATTGTTATCACATTATTTATTATTTTTAACAAATATTTATTCAAAGAAAATATAACAATATCAATGCCAAACGAATTATCACAACATAAATATTCGAGCATGTTACAAAATGATAACTTTATAACACACAAATCATATGACTTGAGCTTCACAGTCAAGACACAGACTAAGACTTAGACTAACTGGTTCAGTCGCTCGCTCCTTATATATAGTCATACAAGGACCAGCGTAGAAAGTTCCAGACCGTCGTGGAAGGTCACACATCTGCGTGAACTGGGCTCGAAAAATCTAGACCAAACAGTTCGCTCCAACTGCTTAGTTTGTTCTAACAAATGGTCTGGGATTTAAAATCATATGTTTTTTTTTTTATTTAACGATTTAACATTACACTATGCTTTTTTTTTTTCAATAATAATCTCTATTTGAATTCCGTACAAATTGTGGTTGTCTTATGTCAAAGTTAAGTAAGTAATTTTAATTATTCTCATGGAGCAGAAGACATTTATAGAAATAACCTTCCTAAATGATTTTATAGTATAAATTATCCAGGAATATATAGATGGATTAAAAACTGTGGCAGCAATGAAAAAAAGACAAAAGATGTGTGAAACCCTCTGTATCTGTTAATATTTTTTTTTATTTTCTTTTAATGTGGGTGATGTTGATGAACCTTTTTTCCCCTTAATTTTGTTCTCTTTTGTGGACTTTGTCAGATATAACTTATGCAGAATGCTTGTATCGTGTTGTGCATATGAGGAATAATTTATAATCAAACCTTCAGTGCACCGGTTGATTGCTTTTTCTTTTATATCCTAGACTTTCTGTCTAAAATCTTCTAATTAAATATAGTCAAACAGGTAGTTGGTAGAATTAATGTTCCTCATTGATTTTTTTAATGTAAATAAATCTTTCATTAATCTGTGCTAGAGTTATAAGTAAGTGTAAATTAAACCCTAGATTCATATTTTTTTTTTTAACTTATGTTTATTTATTTTTTTAGGCTTTAGAAGATGTTCACTTGGCATCACGACCAATTCTTCAAGATATTTTATATTATATGGATAGAATTTTTACTGTTATATTTTTCTTGGAAATGTTAATCAAATGGCTTGCTCTTGGTTTTCAAAAATATTTCACTAATGCTTGGTGTTGGTTGGACTTCATAATTGTCATGGTAAGACTTCATTAAATTTTTATTTTCTTATTTTGATTCAACACTTACCTACTGTTAGTTTAGTATTTTTGTAAATTAATAATGAATATTTTAGTATTCTAGATATTATTAGAATCAATTGCATTTTTTAAATGCAAAAATTATGCCATGAATAGGTGGCTGCTATTATTATTGGGCTTAAATAATTTTGTTCCTTTTCTTTAAGTGATAACTATGCCCACATGAAATTTCAGTTGGAAAATTCATGCTAGGTATCTACTTTTTCCAAAAAAAAATTTATCTAGTAATATTTTTATAAAATTTCTTACTCTTTCTATTTGAATGTAATTTTATCTTTCTTTTAAATTATATAAAAATTCATCCATTTATTCATGGTTAGTGAATGTCTTAGTTTTTAAATTGTTTTATTGAAACATATATATTGAATTATAGTTACTTTTTAATAGCACTAATAGGTTTAATGGTTTCAATATTTATTCTTAATGAACTATTTCAGTAAATAATTCAGTAGCAATATCTCAGTTAACATTAGATTTAAATTATATCTCTTTTTCTGATAGCTGTATGTTTATTTGTATGGTCTTGGTACAGCTTGTGGCTTTTTTACTTAATTTCTGTAAGTAGATTGAAATAATTTGTAAATATTCAATTTAAATAATCTCCTACGGATTTCAATATTAATAATTGAAACAAGACAAGTATGAATTAGTATGTGAACGTATCTATTTTACATTCTAAGCTAAGTATTTTTTCCATCTTAGATTTAAACTATTAGCCAACTACCAACTGTAACTGTTTCCCATTGTAAAGAAGATATGCTGGAAAACAGTTTATCATAGACTCAAATAGATGTAAATAAAATAATCATACCATACATTGTCTCTTTAACCTAAAAACCTCTTTAAATAATAATATATTATATTTCTTATATTTTTTTAATATACTTTGCATTTATCATTTATATATAATTATTTTCTTGTTTACTCACACTGCATCTATTTTAAAAAAGTCATCTTGCTAATATTAATAATTATCTATCTAAACTGGTACTACAACTCGTTGCCGAGTCTTGACCTCCTGTAACAACCTCCTCCTATTGTCACGATCTTGCGCAGCCACCATCCAATTATTGACACCTAAAACACTCCGGGCATCAGCAGCGTCCCCACCCACCCATCTTGATCTCAGTCTTCCTCTCCGTCTTTTACCATAAATTGGCTCTTTCAGTGTCTTCTTGGGATTTCACTATCCTCTATTCTGGCCAGATGGCCCGCCCATCTTAGACGATTCAATTTATAAAACCGAACGATGTCAGGTTCATTGAATAAGCTATATAGCTCCTTATTTGTATATCATATCTTCGCCACTGACCTCCAACCTGCCGTCCTCCCAATATCCGACGCAAGACTTTCCTTTCGAAAAGACCAAGTTCCTGCTCCATCGATTTTGTGGTTGCCCAGGATTCCGATGCGTACAACAAAACTGGCCTGATCAAAGTCTTGTAGAGACTCATTTTGGTTTTTCTGGAAAGAGCTCTACTCCTGTAGTGACGCAGTAATCCAAAATATGCACAATTAGCTGCCTGGATTCTTTTCTTCACCTCCTGTTGAGTCTCATTGAGTCTCGTAACATGTAACCTCGTGCTTGAGAAGGCTGTAAGAGAGGCCGGGATCCAGATTGGAGGAACAGTATTCAACCGAACTGCTATGATCCTCGCATACGCTGATGACCTCGATATAGTTGGTCGCTCCCACAATGCAGTACTAGAAGCTTTTCAAGCCCTGACTGGCCCTGCCAGGAAACTTGGACTTGAGATCGATGCTTCGAAAACTAAATATATGGTAGCAGAGGAAGCCCCAAATCCAGGTGAAATGGTTACCTTCGGAGAGTACAAGTTTGAGAAGATATCTGAATTTGTCTACCTGTGATCACTGGTCTCACACAATAACGAGACTCAACTGGAGGTGAAGAAAAGAATACAGGCAGCTAATTGTGCATATTTTGGATTACTGCGTCACTATAGGAGTAGAGCTCTTTTCAGAGAAACCAAAATTGATATACTACATTCCTCGGGAGAACTGTGGGTAGTATCTTCGTTAAGGAGACGCGAGAAATGGTTCTTCCATTGCTCCAGAACTTCCACCTTGTTACAGAGGAGAACATTGGCCTCATTCAGGCAGCAAAAGTTCTGTGGTGAGAATGGTTTCCTGCTTCTATTGACCTTCCGGTAAAAGTCTCGGCTTCTTTTATCACCTCTTAGTGCCTCCATCTACTCAAAGTCTTTCCGTTCGTATTGCCTTTTCTTATTCTGGTGCAAATGTTTCTCTTCTCTTCTCCTTTGTCGATAGGCCTCTACCGTTTGCCTTGTGCTTCTTTGTGTCATGGCCCTATACGCTTCATTCTTAGTATTGGTTGCTTTTCGGCATTCATCATCAAACCATGGAGATCTTTCTTCTCTGCCATCCTTACCAAGAATAAGATCAGCTGCCTTCAATATTTCCTTTGAGCAACCATTCCAAAGAGATTCCACGCAATCCTCAGATACAGTATTGCATAAATTGTTACTGATAGTCTCTAAGTAACTGTTTTGCACGTCAGGAGACTTCAGCTTCCTTAAATTGTACCTTTGGGTTGTTTTTTGCGATGAGGTATTCCTCTTGGCGCTTATTCTTGCGTATATAGTGGCCATTGAGAGAAAATGGTCCGAGTCAACATTTGCTCCTCTAAATATTCGAATGTTTTCTAAACTCGATTTGTGTCTCCTCCCAAGTAGGATGTGATCTATTTGATTCACCGTAGTCCTATCAGGGGAGGTCCAAGTTCCTTTGTGGATGTCTTTATTTGGGAAGAAGGTGCCTCCAATAATGAGAGCTCTAGATGCTGCAAAGTTAATGAGCCTCTGTCCATTAGCATTAGTTATTTCGTGAAGGCAGTGTTTTCCAATTGTTGGCTGGTAAGTTTCTTCTTTTCCAACCTTCGCGTTAAGATCTCCGGCGATTATCTTCATGTCATACTTGGGACATGAGTCAATGGTTCTTTCTAAGAGCTCATAGAAAGCATCTTTCTCATCATCATCTGCGGCTTCTATCGGAGCATGCACACTAAGTATGCTAAAATTGTAGAACTTTCAGAGTAACCGTATTATGCATATCCCTGGGCTTACAGCATTGAAGCCTATGACTAGGTTTCAAAGCCTACCTCTAACAATGAATCCTGAGCCGAACAGATGTTCTCTGTTATCACAGCTATAGAAGACCTAACAATGTTTCTTCTCGAGTATGCCTTGCCCTGTCCACCGTATTTCCTGTATGGCGGCTATGTCAACTTTGTAGTGGTCTAGTTGTTCTAGTAGCACTTGCAGTGCTCCAGGTTTGTGCAGGGATAAAACATTCCAAAATCCGATGTTAAATTTCCTTTTGGAGTTGCCGGGTCGTTTCCGTTGATGACTTTTACAATCCGAGGCTTTGTTGTTAGGTTTCGTGATATTTATGCTTCGGGTAGTGGGGCAATCAACCCTCTCTACTTACCCTAAGTCCAGTGGGGGGGCTGCCTCCTCTGTATTATTAATAATTAATATAATTAATATATAAGTCGATTGATTCAACTAATCAGAAGTGACATTTACTGCATAGCTTTCATATATTGTTTTTTTATACAAGATTCTTTCAGTAACTAAGACAGTCATACCCTCCAAAATAATTTCACAGAAAAATAAGCATTGTTCATAATAACTCAATATAATTTCTCCTAAAATTTGGCAAAACATCTTTTATTATACTTTGAAGTAACTTACCCTTTAACACTGTGATAGTTTATGAAACTGTTATAGTTTATAATAGTTTATGGAAATTGGTACTATAGTAAAACTTCCCTCAACGGACACTTCTAATAAACAGACATATCTCATAAGCGGACAGTTTTCATTTCCCCTGCTTCATTCCATTTACTTTACATTAAATTTTACTTCTAATTATCGGATCTTCTAATAAATATACATGGACACAGATTTAGTCCTTTTTGTTTCGTAAAAATCTCTCTTAAGCAGACAGCATGCAGAAAAGATGATGTAATTTCTTTGAATGGCTAAGGATTAGAGCAGAGTTAGCCTGTTAAAAATAGTTTCTTAGAATCTCATTTAAAAGAAAGGCCAAGTGTGGTTTCCTGTTAATGAAATATTAATGTTTCAAAGAATTTTTTTCTATACCCCTCCAGTCTCGTACAGGTTTTTGTTGAAGCAATTTTTATTCAGTAAACATAAGATATTAAAGCAAGTTACATCACGTGTGTTAGTAAAGTTTAGTATATCCTGTTTTAAAATAAAAAGGTGTACTATAATAATTTATAAACATGGCTCACAAAACTTGTTTTAACTTTAAATGAAAAAGTGGATATAATAAAAGTGAAAAAGATACACTTAACATCCGGCTCTCGCTTGTGCTTTGAAACAAAAAATAATTTGACCGCGAACAGAGCTGAAGAAAACGAAGGGCAAAAAATAAACAAATCAGAAATAAATTTAAATATCAAATACAAAATTTTTCAATTGCTTAAATTTTACTCACGTCTCAACTCAAAAAAATTGATTATTTTAAAGTTAGAGTTACGGTAAATTCTCTTGTCCTATCATGATGATTCATCTTATTATTTTTTCATTTTTTGTTTTTAAATCAAATTAAGTTTAATTCATATACAAATTGATATGTAGATATTTGTTGTTGTTTTGAACTCTTTTTAAATATTTATTTTATTGCATTTTCCAAGTTCATCATCCTTTTTTTTTTTTTTTTCCCTATGTTTATATTGATTTTGGTAAATATTTAAAATGTTCTTCTCATAAATGGACACTTCTAATAAGTGGAAATTTTGTCATTCCCTAATGATGTCCGTCTGAGGGAAGTTCCACACTAAATTTCTTTGATAAATTAAATGTTAAATGGCCTAAATAAATCATTATCAAAATTTTCTTCACATATTTTGGGCAGGTTACCTTGGTCAAATTTTGTCTGTGATATTTTAATTATAATATACAGCCTATGTCAAAAGTATTAGGCACCCTGCAAAATGTTCTGTTTCATTTTAATAAATAATTCTATATTCACTGCTGTTTCCAAAACTTTTTTGACTGATAGTGATAGTGAAGCGGATCCCATATATGGATTATATATACCCCTGCCTCCTAGGTAATATTCTAGAAAAAGACAATTGTTTGTAAACAAAAGTTCGCAGTTATAATGAAAGCCAATGACAGTGTAGCATTGGCTTTCTTTATGATAAGAGTGAAAGTTTAGATTTTATTAATAGTTTTTATCATTAAAAATGTATGTTTTCTCCTTTTTTATGTTAAAAAATGGTAATAGTAAAACAATGGAGTGAAATTAAACGGCCAAAAATAGGTTTTATGTCATCGAAAGGGTATAACCTATCAGAGATAGCTAAACTATGAAGTGCTGTATTTTCCTGGTAAATTTATGGTTTTTCGACAATGGATGTTCACATCTCCATCACAACCTTGAGCTAGAAGAAAGAAAATAAAAGGAGCACATTAGGAAAGGTTTTTGGCAAGAAAATCTCATCACAATGATCACACAAGAAAACATCTCAAAAGCTGCCTGAAGATGTGAAAACCTCGTGTACTGTTGATATTTCTGCCCAAGCAGTATGAAGAAGACTGGTAGAAAAGTGTCGAAAGGCTATAAGGCCAGGAAGAATCCATGGCTTAGTTAAGCCAATTGCAAGTAGAGGCTTAATGGGTGAAAATTTCACCAAAACTGGAGTGCTCTAGATTCGGCAGAGGTGGTTTTTAAATAGAAAAGGGATGCCTAGAAATCATCTTCAATAGTGAAAAATTTAAAATATTCCTCTTTGGCCTTGATATGATTCAAGTGGAGTCTGATTATCAACCATTAGAAGTAATTTTTAAAAAAGACCTGACGGCAGCTCCTAAGAACCTTCAACTTCTTAGACTTAAAAATTCAATAGAACCGTCACTTATAATCCTGGAAAGCCAAAGTTCATTGCTGATTTATCTGATGAACCATTATAACAAAAGCACCCTAAAGGGATGAGACAAATTGGACCAGAGAGAACATCTTCACTGATGACAGCGAAGAATTCTTTGAAGAACTGGATTCCAATGGTTGGAGATCCAGACCTGCAAGAATTGATTCCATTAATAAAAAAAAAATAAATAAAATAAATAAAAAAATAAAAAAAGTTGGCCAGAGAAGAATGATTAAAAATTATCATTAAGAATTTTGAAGTTTCAAAGAAAAGCTTACTCTTCAAGACCGGATTATTCTAAAAGGTGAATAAGTTGTGATTTCAAAGGCTGTCCGGCCTGCATAAGACAAGCAAAAGAAATACTGTACTGGCCAGGAATGAAGCATGACATCCGAAAGAAAGTTAAGAGATGTAAAATTTGTCAAAAACTGGAACCTTTGCAACCTAAAGAACCAGTCTCATCCAAGACCATAACACACAGTTGCCATTGATATATTTGGTTTTAACCAACAAAAATATATAACAACTGGCTGCTACTCTTCTTTTTTTTAAATTTTCGATCTTTCTACAATATCAGGTCATAGTGTAATCAATACACACTAAAAAACATTTTAGATTACTATTAATATATAATTATATAATTACTATTACTAGAAATTATGAAATTACTCATTCCCCAATGAAATGAAAATTTGATAATTGGTATAATAATTTTTTTTGTTTTTTTTACAATAATTAATTATAAGAAAATTATTTTAATTATTCTAATCTTAATTTGTGGCTGACCACCATTTTAAATTATTTTTAAATAATTTATTTTTTTGAAGAGAAAAGATTTGGCTCCGCCGGGAGTCGAACCCGGGTCTCCTGCGTTACATGCGAGGATGTAAAAATATTTTCTCTTCAAAAAAATAAATTATTTATAAGAAAATTATTTTGATTATAATTTATTAATTTTTCATAAAAAAATCTATTTCACTCTAGTACTCAAACTGTTAACCCTCCAAATCCGATGACTTTTTTTTTTTATTGAAAAAAATCCTATTCAAAGAGAGTATAAAAACATAAGAAAATCAATTTTTTTAAAATTATGATCTTAGAGATTTCGCTTGGAGATGTGTCCTTAATGTCACACTAGGCTCTTTGACTGCTATTTCTTTTTCAATCTGGACTCCAAACAGGATCCTATACCAACTGAAATACTATTTCATAGATTTTCATGGGGGTTTTAATAATTACTAACAGAACAAGTTTTATTAATAATTTTACTAAAACAAAATATAAATAATTTTTTATTCTTCAAAAATATTTTTTTACTTTCATTTGCTAAAACATTAGAGCATAATCCTGCCTTGCATTTTCTATAAATTGTATTAACAGTACCAGTACATGTTTTACTTGTGCTTAGAATTTAGTTCAATTATTTCATGCGGTTATTTACATACCCTTTTCCATGATTTGTTTATTTTAGATTAGTAGAGTTTCATAAAATAATCCTCTAAATTGTTTCATACTGTAAACAAGCAATTATCTATTGTTATAACTGCAATCACAAAGATTTCTTTACCTTAAAAATTAAAAGGTATTTCTTGAGAATTCAAAAAATTTGAAAAAGTACATCCAAGTCAGCGATTGACGTATATGTTATATGGAGTTTAGACCTAAATTATGCAGCTATAAATTCTTTTATCAAACCTAAGAGTTTTTGTGCTTTAGTAGGCATTAGTTAAACTAAAACATGAATACTTAAAAGTTAAAAAAAATTATATAAACATATATAAAGATTTTGATGAATCAAGATTAACTCACATAAGTACTGTAGATGCCCACTATTGGTATACAACTGACAGTCATAGCCTAGTGCAGGTACACGTAATGGCATTTCATCCTCAACCATACAGAAACACAGGGAGGGATGGAAAGACGGGTTGTGTTTTACTGTGACTTTAACCTTAAACTAGGCATTGGTGGGTTAATCTTTTCACTTAGAATATAATCTCATGACAAATAGATTCCAACCAGCCTAGATCAATAGTTTTAACGAGTGGTACACTGGAGGCTTTGGCATAAGAAATTATTAAAGTTACTAGATGAATGAGATTTATGTAAGCAATTTTAATGAACAAATAAAGCAAAATATGTTCAGTTAATGAATTTTAATGGGAAAAAAAAACAAGAATTACTAGATTAGAGCTATATTATGCGAACACTTTTTTTTCTTTCCTCGCATTTTAGCTATACAGGATTTTTCACAGGCCAGGAAAAGAAGGTGGGTGTTAACATTAACATTAGTCTTATATAAAGCATACATATATAATAAAATGTTAAAAATCTGTCTATTATCTGTTGATCCTACAATAATTTGATTTAAGATCATTTATAACTTAAGAGTTTATTTCAGACCAAATAAAAATTTTCTCTATTTAACCTATAATTATGAAATAAAAGTGAAAGAATATCCATTTGAAAAAAATTATCAAAAGATGATTGATTGACACCCAACCTCTTCCTCCAAAGCTTTTGGAGCCATTGTGTAAAAATCATTTCTTCAAATGATTTTCGTAGTTCTTTTTTTTCAAAAAACTTTTTTCCACTATTGAGTTACTGCTTTTTTTGATTTGTCTCTTAGGCAGTTTTTTTTTTTTTATCCAATGTTTTATTTATTTTGACAGTAAATATAATTTGGTTATATATGTTGATAGAAACATGAAAAGAATGACTAATCTATGACATGACTAGTTCTCTTCCTAAGCATTCCCAGAAATTCCTATTCGATTATCAGTGTGCTTTGAGATATTCATCCTTTAAACATAGATGAACCAGTTTTATTAAGACTTTTTAGCCATATATTCTTTCTGTTTTCTTTATACCAACATTGCATGTTTCACTTCTCTGTCAATGATCTTTTTGTCTTCATATTAATTTTTTTGCAGTGGATATCTCTGTAGTAGCCTCCAGTATGCAGGATTTTATATCTAACTTCTTTTATTTTAATTATTTCATAAAATATACTTTGTATTTAGTTCATGCCTTATAAGGTAGCATTTTTACTTAACAAGCAGTCATGTCAAAAAGCAGTGTTATGTACAATAGGATGAAATACAACATATTTTTTCATTAAAAAAAGTCATCTCTTTTAAGTCCCAGGACTAAAGGACATTAAACATTTTTTTTTTTTCATTTCTTATCAATGCTTTACATAACAGCCTTTAGGGATGAATCTTAATAAGAATTTTCTGGAAAATTTTTTGTATATTTTTTGGTCAAGTTGATATATGTCAAGCTTTTTCTAAAATATCTCATTTTTTTCATGAAAACTTATTATTATACATTGGTTATGTAATAAATACTCCTTTTGTCCCCCATATTTTTTGCTATATTTTCTGGATCTATAAAACATAAGTACTTCAAAATTAAGATTGCTTCATCATATACAATTACTTAAAATCACAGATGTATTGTACACATATTTATGTAATTTTAATTATTTATTTATCATTAAAAATCATGTAATGATTGCGCTATTTTGTTTTTCATTAACAGTAAAGAAGCCATATTTATCAATACCATGCAAAACATTTGATTATTTTAGGAGAATATTTTTTATTAGTTTGTAGTCTTTATCATAATTTAATGATGTGTAATTGTAGCATAATTAAATCTCAGATAAAGAAAGAGCGAAAAGGTAAGAATACTGAGGAGCATTGCTTTAATTTTATTATTTTCATTCTACAATCTTTAAATTATTTCTTTATATTTTATTATTATATATTTTTAAAAATTATTTTATAGAATTATCTTTTTAAGTAAACTGTCCTACAGCCCAAACTTTTTGTAATTTGTGTTTCTTTAACAATGAGCATATCAAAGAATGTTTGAGATTATTTTTAGCTGTCGCTGATAAACTTGGTTGCGATATGGACGGGAGCAGCGGACATTCCTGCGTTCCGATCAATGCGAACTTTGCGAGCCCTTAGGCCGCTCCGCGCTGTTTCCCGTTGGGAAGGCATGCGCGTAAGTTTATGGTCCGCTTTACAAGCATCCATTGATTATATAAATGAAGTGAAAAATCCTTTTGCAAAAAGCAAAGCCATTGCTTTCGTTGTTTTTACTTTTCCCCTTTATTCTTTCTGTTTTAACATCTATGTGTTATATTGTGAATAAGTGTTGCACATTCAAATTTGTTGTGTTCCCGAAAGCAGGGGTTGTCTATATACCATTATGTTTCTAGTAAAACATACTTTCTTTGCTATAATTTTTTGTGTTGGCATTTTTTAAGCAATTCAGCCAAAGTGCTTGATTTCAAATGCCGTTAGAAAAGAGATAAATGTTTTGCTTAATTCTTACTTTATTAATTGTTCTATTCTGTTTGTTTAAATAAATACATAATAAAGTAGTATTATATGGTTAGTTTGAATTAATTTGCTTCACCTTTACCAATTTTAATGAGATTATTAATATTTTGCCATTGGTCGGTTGCAAATAAATTTGTCAATATCTTTATAATTGATAGTTTTTTAAATTAAAAATAAATATGATTGAGCAATCCCTGATTTATTTTCTCACTAAGCACAATAAATTAATATTGTGGTCATATAAATCTTTTTGTTGAGATGACTTCTTAAACAAGGAGTGATTAGTAATTGATGTTCAAAAAGTACTTTTTCGTGTTACCCACCTGTTTGTTGTTTTTATGGAGCACATATGTATGTAAACACAATTATTTTTATCTAAGCCAATAGGTATTATAATGTTCCTGCGTAAATTTGATTGTATTCTTTTTAAAATATTTTTTGTGTGTGCTAAATATGTATTCAGAATATTCCACTTAGTTTCCTTGTACTTGTATCATGTGGATATAAACTAACCTATTATTATTTATATTTTGTGTGTGTGTGTGTTGTGCTATGAAGTGTCTGTTTCGGCCACCAGGTATCTCTGATAAACTTCACGGCGTCCTTGCTTGGTGCGGGAGGGATTCAGGCATTCAAAACAATGCGAACTCTCCGCGCTTTGCGTCCTTTAAGGGCAATGTCCCGGATGCAAGGCATGAGGGTATGTTTAGTCCAAACCTAGTAGTCGACCCTCATCATACATCATTTTTATTTATTTTTTATATATTTTTTAAATTTTAAAACAGTTTATTCAAAAACTTTTATTATAACCGTGTTTTTTTTTATTTTAATCGTTTATATCAATTTTTTGCATCAGAAATATTATGCAGTGAATCCTCTGTCACTTTAAAGGCCTATAAATTATCTGGACTTTAAAATCTTTATTTCATGAATTTATTTAAGTTTAGTAAACGGTCTTATTACAAAAATATGAGAGAAAGCTCATTGTTATTTGAGTATTTTACTATAAATTGAACAACGTTTGCTATTAGAATGTTAGAGTTGAAGTAAATATTAATGCATGTGTTCTTCACTGACGGCATTTATTTATTTAATAATAGGTTTACCCCAAAAGGTGAAACGCCAATTATAAGTGATAACATTATAAAAAATTCCTAAACTCCATGTACAATGAAAACCTAAGAAAAATATAACAATAACATTGAATACTACCATATAAGATAAAAATGCAATAAAATATTACTTGGCAATAAACTATTAATTTATTGAAAATGAACATTAATTATTTTGATTTCAAATTATTATTATAAAAATATTGAACTAGGTGTACACAATTCAAAATTGTCTTTTAAGTTGTTAATTCACTTTCACCCTCGTTTAATAGCAGGTTACACTGATAAATAGGTAGATAAACAATACATCCTATTGTGCACCTCCTCTGGGGAAAGGTGAGGGTTAGATCAAAGGGAAGCAACAGAAGGAGTTTATCTAGAATGTAGGTTGTCGTAGAGGGGGTAAAGGAAAAGGCTATTATGCCTGCGCAGTCCCTCCCCCGCTATGAGCGGTCAACTTTTTTCGTTTCTACTCTGCAATATTTACATTAACATTCTGTGAAACTTTATAATATTTTTTCTTCAGTAAAATGTCCTCCCTATATCCATTTTAAAATGGGAAGAATTAGTCCAGAGTGGCAGTCGAAGAACCTACAAACATTAATAAACCATTTTATTGTAGCCTATGTTGCAGGTCTTTGTATTCCACCCTCTGACATCTCTGTTACTTGCCCTGAAGAAGTCCTGCTTTTTTAGGCTACAATAAAATAGTTTTTTATTAGTTACTATTTGTAGATTCTTTGACCGCCACCCTGGACTAATTCTTTCCTCATTAAATATACACTCAATTATCCAATATATCCATTTTAAATCTTAATTAATATTAATATATCGATTTAAATTCTGAAATACTTTTTGAAATATTGTTTGTTAAATATAGCTTTAATCAAATATTTAGTCTCATTGATATTATTAACAGTTAAATTATATGTTTAAATTATAGCTTTTTTAAATAATATTTTTTTATTTTATTTATTCTAAAATTTTAAATACATTAATAATGATTGCATTTTTTATTTATGCAACACATTAACTGCCCATGATGAGTATATAGAAAGTTTAGCAAACCAATCAGGAATCATCTAGTATTTTGTTAAGGGCCCATAGTTTTGTAGAATTACAATAAAATTAAATTTATAAATAGCCATTAACCAACCAAATATATGAGTATATTTTGGAACACTTATAACATATTTGTTTTTATAACAAACCATAATTGTAATGATTTAATTTTGTTTGAATTATTCTCTATTAGTTTGTATAATATTATTATTTTATTTTATATGATAATAATTTAACATAAAATTTATAAATAATCATTATGTGTAATGATTCATGTTATTGAAATTCACCTACTTGTCCATGGCAGTTTTAGGACTGTTTTCAAATATTTCTGACTTTGTATAATTATATTAATTATAATATATATAAGCTGACTTAATTATATTAAATTAATTTTTTAAGACCGGAATTCTGAAAAGTATTATCCATCCAGTATTCAGTGTTATTTATAAATTCAGCTCCTAGAAATTAATAGATAATTGGATTTAGAAATTAATAGATTGAATCTCCTGATACTCTTTACATAATAAAACGTCTTTATGCTTATAATGTCAATACATATTATTTATTACCAACTGTTCATTATTAGAAACTATTCTTGCAATTCTAATCCTTCATTTTATCATAATTTTTACAATGAGCCCATTTTTAGTACACTCATAAATACCTTTGTTTGTTTTTCATCTTGTTACTCTTAGGTGAGGTAGCAAATATTAATGATTATTAAATAGTGGTGATATTTAATTTTTGATTTAAAAAACCCAAATGACGATATTAATTGATAAAAAATTGTATTATTAGTTAATTGCTTTATTATAGAGAATAGCAGTTATGCGTAGTGAAGAATGTACCTAATGATGGGGTGGTGGATCCCTAAACGTCGTTAAAATTTGTCATGAATGTGACAATAATAAAGAATTATAAAGGAGGATATTTTTTTCACTAAAATCCTAAATAGGAACAATTTAACCTAGGTATCTTCCAGTCAGTATAAAAATACAAAATAATAATGAGTTTTCTAGCACTGCATAATTTTTATCAAGGGTTAATGCTGATAGCCAACGTAATATTTAAAACTTTATTAAATAATATCAAATAAAAATTTTATCACTAATTTTCATCAAATTTATTTCTGAAAATTGAGAATTCATTGAATAATTATTTTTAAGAGGGCAACTTTTACTCTATTCACACCTCATAATTATATAGTTCGTAGTGCACCGTATGCCCTTAGATTTTTACTATTAAGTGATGGTTCATCTTATGATGCCAGAGAGCCCCACACAGAAAAACTATTGAAGACTGCTTATGACCTTGCTAGTGAAATACAATTTTTATTAAACCGAGTATAAGAGTTATGGCCTCTCTTCTTGTGACTCGCAGCTGACATGCTTTCTGTGTGGCGCACACTGCATAAATTTTATATGTTCTTTTTTAGAGCATCTTTTTTTTTCATTTTTTTTTTTTTTTTTTTTTTATAGATATTTAAAGCTTTATGTTATTTGCATGTATTGCATTGGCTTAGTGTTTGCTGTTGCTTTCATTTGTTGAAATATAATTTATCTATAGAATTAGTTTCTATTAATTATTTTATATATTTATTGTATAATTAACTTGAAGTATGATTTATTAACACTATTTTATTCATTACAATTAGTTTTTTTAACATAAGAAATCATATATAATATGTGTTTAAATTTATTTTCTTTTTTATACATAGGTTGTTGTGAACGCTTTAGTTCAAGCAATACCAAGCATCTTCAATGTGCTATTAGTTTGTTTAATATTCTGGTTAATTTTTGCAATTATGGGTGTTCAACTGTTTGCTGGGAAATATTATAAGGTAAATCGTCAAAAATTTTTTTTTTCGAAATATAATATTTTCTGACATTGATACATTTTTCTAACTAAATATTTATTACAGTGTGTGGATGCAAACAAAGCTGTTTTGAGCTATGAGATAATTCCTGACAGGAATGTCTGTGAGGCTGAAAATTTAACCTGGGAAAATTCTCCTATGAATTTTGATCATGTTGGAAAAGCTTATTTATGTCTTTTTCAAGTTGCAACTTTCAAGGGCTGGATTCCGATCATGAATGATGCCATAGATTCTAGAGATGTTGGTTTTATTAAATTTCTGCCTAGTTTTTGCCTTATAATTTATTTCAATGATGTTTGGTGATTATTTTTGTTGTAATGTTTCAGATTGGAAAACAACCTATAAGAGAAACAAATATTTATATGTATTTATACTTTGTATTTTTTATAATATTTGGTTCTTTTTTCACTCTTAACCTATTCATTGGTGTGATCATCGACAATTTCAATGAACAAAAGAAGAAGATAAGTATTTCAAGAATTTTTTAATGTATTCAATACTTTTCTGTTAATTTAGGAGACAACTTTTTAAAAAATTCAGCTAATAAAGATGTTTGTTTTTAATTTTACTTACTTACCTATATGGCTCATTATTAGTAAAACGACAATACCTTGTCTGGGCACTTTTTGGGCAGTTTAAATTTTGTTTCCTAAAAATAGCATCTTGTTTGGCTTATGCTGAATTGAATATGGGTTAAATAATTCTTCATTCGAATTGCATATTAACTTTTAAAAGTAGTTAAGGTTCATTCCAAGAAAAATCATCCAGGGGCCGACACCCTCCCGAGGAAGAGGAGGAAGTTATCTATCTAATGATGAAAGAATATGAGTGGGTTATTGATTTATAAAAAAACTATTTAGGTATGTATCCAATACAGTAAAATTAAAATTTAAAGTTGCGCATACAAATAAACGTAGCTAAAATATCTCAAAAAATGACATCGTATAAATACTTATTTATGAAAAGAGCATTTAATTACATTTCAAATGATTAATGGCCACACTTAAAATATCTCATAAAGCAACAAAAAATGTATGAAAGTCAAACTTATGCTGGTTGAGTTCTATACGCGGACAATTCCAGTTTTTAATGAAAATGTCCTTCAAGGTCTAATATATCCGTTTTTTGATACCTAACTGATTTTCTGACAATTGAGATCAAATTTTGTAACACTAATGTGGTTTCAAAATAACTTGTATTTACGAAAAATTATAATTCACATTAGACAAACAATAAAAGCTCAAATTATTAAGAACGTTACAAAAAGTAACAACTAGTGACACATTGTAACCATATGCTTCGATGTTCAGAGCCAGGCTAAGCTCCTAGTCCCTCGCTTCCTATATTTAGTCTGAAATAAAACAATTCAGAAAAGCCTAGATATTTGAAAACGTCTAGAACATGTGATCATGTACTAATATAGTTATCTAACTCTTCCATCAAAAAGTCTTGAACTCTTTTCAATGTAGCAGACAAAATCATATGATTTTGTTTCACATTACACTGCCCTCTTCTTAGAGACTTCCTCCTGCATGTATTCTTTTCCATATGGGCTTGCTCTCAAGCAACGGAAGGTCTCTTCTTCTTCTCACACCAGTTCTTCTGCAACTTTGGGCGGAATCCCTGCTTTCTTTGTGGGTTGTAGAGTCAAACAAGCTCTCCTTCGTTTTATCCACCCTGATTGCCTCTGTTTCCGTTTGTCTCCTCATCCGGCCATGTTATAATATTTTAATGAAGGCCTCATTCTTTATTTTCAGAAGATTCTGTCTTAATAATTTTCCATTTTTTTTTATACGGGCTGTCTTTGTATAAAATATACTTTAAAATAGGGTCTCACAATATGAGGCCTTAAAGCTACCAACTACCAAAAAACCTAGCTACAGATCAATTATAAAGATGTTAGTTTTAAAATTAAAAACTAATATATTAAACATATCCCATACCAAGTACAAAATATCCAATAGAGAATCATCTTGTATTGTGTTACCTAGAACCATGGTTTTCCTCCATAATATGAAGTTGAATATAAAAAGTAATTCCTAGTATCTAGTTATCAATTGATTATTGTGAATATTATATCAAAAGTTTAATATTTCTTCTTCTTTGTCTTCCTCTTCCTGCCTTTTCTCAGCATCGAGAAGCCTCTGTCCAATTCCAGCCACTTCATTTGGTCCATGCCTAGCCGCTTCATTTCTTATAGTTTTTTCCACGCTTCCTACCTACTGAATAAATTCCAGGTAGAAAGCTCTGGGACAATCTTATATTATCCTATCAATGGCCCAAGCTTCCATTTTTTTGTGTGTGTGTTTCTCCCGCCGCATCAGACACTAGTCAATCACAGAACTTTCCATGACTATTGGGTATTAGGTAGGATTGTCAATACTGCTGTGTACTGGAATAGCTCCTGTCTGATAGAGCAAAAAACATTAAGCTCAGCCGCCAATGGGCGAGGAGCATGAATTACAGTCCCTGCGTGAACTTGTTAAGTAATCTTATCAGTGGCTCAGGCATAAGAGAACAATACCCCCACAGAAATTTTATTTCAACACCCTCACTGTATATGTCTGTGTCCCACTATACTGCTTCTGATGTTATAATAGACCTGGTTGGCTTTGAATACCTTGTTTTACTTCTGGGTCGATTTTCTCTTTGTTACTGATGACTTCCGCTATAGGTGAATTCTTGTACCTCAAGTATCACCATTATAGGTCAGCTCTACATTTCTGATTCTGCCCCTAGAACTTGTTCTTTATCTAGTTGATTTTCAACTAAATGCCATAGTCTCCTTTTTAGGATTTAGGTGTACATTTTGTTAGCTACTGAAAGTAAGCTTATAGACCTTTAATTTTCGGTCAGTGGAGCTAAATTTATTATGAATAGGGACTTTGATGCTGAATTCCCAATTTTCGAGAACTAGTTTCTCATCATTCGTTCATTGCCATCGTATCCATTCCTGCTTCGATACTTATTTTAATTTGAATAGCATATTCTACTTTGTTTTCCTCGATGGTTTCCATGCTTTACAGAATATTATTTTCCGCATGTGCTCCACTGGGTCATGTTCTCCTCTTTGTCACCCCTGGAGTCTTTTGAACTTATCAATGTTTCCTTTTAGTGTCTGAACTTTGTGCCGAAATTTCTTATTACTCTCACTATATTACTAGCCAGTGATGCTCTCTTTGCTTGATATACTATTTCTTGATAGACTATTCCTTTCAATCTAAGCTAGATTTTCGGGTGTTTTAACTTAAAGGTAAAGATAAAAATAAAAATAAAGTAAAATCTTCCATGCTTTCATATTTCAAGTTCTCTTCATTGTTGATTTTCATTTAACTTTAAATAATGATTCAATTGTTTATTGATTTATGAACCGTATAAATAAATACATTTTTTATTCTTTAAGCTGGAGGGTCTCTTGAAATGTTCATGACGGAAGACCAAAAGAAGTATTATAATGCAATGAAAAAAATGGGATCCAAAAAGCCGTTAAAGGCTATTCCTCGGCCAAGGGTAAGACATTGTTGGTCACTCTTTATAATGTAATGTAATACTTAACTATTTATAATGTATGTTTTGTTTTTTTCTAAAAATATTATTTTACCTTTCAGTGGAGACCTCAAGCTATCGTTTTTGAAATTGTGACAGATAAAAAGTTTGACATGATAATCATGTTGTTCATCGGTTTCAACATGCTCACAATGACAATGGATCATTATCAACAGACTGAAATGTTTAGTTTTGTTCTTGATATGCTCAACATGATTTTCATTGTTATTTTTTCAAGCGAGTGCCTAATGAAAATCTTTGCTCTTCGTTACCACTATTTCAAAGAGCCCTGGAACCTCTTTGATTTTGTGGTTGTAATTCTATCTATTTTAGGTAAGAAATAATCTAATATTTTTTATGATAATATATTGGTAGTAGTATTTCTTTTCTTATTTTCCTCTCTAATTAATTTATACTGGTAATGTCTAGACTCAAAAAAAGGTTACCAAAGTGCTATCCAAGTACATTTAATTTAATGTATAAATATCAGTGCATTCAAATTATTAATATATATTAATATATATATATACAGTAGAACCTCCATTATCCAGGGTAATGATGGGTATGGGGGTCCACGGATAATCGAAAACCCCGGATAATCGAATTAAAACATTTTATTGACTTCATGTGATAGAAAAAAATCACTTGTAAGGTATAATCACTTTTATTAACAAACGAACGTTTTATATACATTAAATTGATTTATAATAGATTTATGATATATAATATATAAGCCTATAATATACAAAAATAACAAAAAAAGTAAATGAATGTTTTTATATATAAGGGGCCGTCGACGATACATAGTCGAAAATGTCTTTTTTCTACTTCAAAATATCCCGTACAGTTTGTTCCCCGATTCCTAGTTCAGCGGACAATTTTTTAACACTTTCACCCTTTTCTAATCTGTTTCTTCTTCTACGTGGCGCTACATCCCTTGGTGGGTCTTGGCCTCCTCAATGAGCCGCCGCCATTCGACCCGATTTTGTGCTGCTGCTCTCCAGTTTCTGATCCTGAAAAGGCTTCGTGCATCAGCTGCCACTCCGTCAAGCCTTGGCCTACCAGTTCAACGCGTGCTGTGAAGGGCGGTGTCCAATACTTTCCTGGGGATATCGTCTTCTTCCATTCGTGCAACGTGGCCGGCCCAACTTAGTCTCCCTAGCTTGATGAACCTGACCACATCTATGTCCCCGTAGAGGTCATAAAGCTCTCTGTTCCTTCTAATCCTCCATCCATCTCCATCTCTCACTGGACCAACTATCGGTCATAAATTTTCCTTTCGAAAATGTGTAGGTCATTTTCATTGGTTTTCGACATAGTCCAGGTTTGGGATGCATATGTAAGAACAGGACATATTAGAGTTTTGTATAAGAGCATTTTAGTTCCCCTAGTAATGGATCTGCTGCGTAAAATTTTAAGCAGGGAAAGATATGCCTTATTTGCCGCCACTAGTCTCTTTCTTATCTCAGCAGAGACATCATTTGCTTGGGTTACTTGGGATCCTAGATAAGTAAATTCATTGACCCTCTCAAATCTGTAAGGACCAAAAACCAGTTCTTCTTCACTGCCATTTCCGGTAAACATATATTTAGTTTTCTCTTGGTTTATGGTCAGTCCCAAGGCTGAGGCAGCGTCCATGAGTTTCCCAAAGGCTTCCAACAATGCCAATCGGGATCTCCCCACAATATCCAGATCATCAGCAAATCCTAACAACTGCACAGAGCGCGTGAAGATAGTGTGGCTTGTCTGGATCCCGTAATTCCGAACAACCTTCTCCAGTGCAAGGTTGAAGAGGAGACAAGCCAGTCCGTCCCCCTGTCTTAGTCCTTTGTCAGAGGGAAATTCATCAGAGCAGTCAGATTGGATCCGCACCTGACACCTAACGTTCTTCATTGTCAGCTTCACAAGACGTATCAGTTTACTTGGAATGCCCATTTCTCTCAAAGCCTCATACAACATAGGACGATTGATGCTGTCATATGCGCTTTTAAAGTCTACGAAAAGGTGATGCGTCGGGATCTTGTACTCGTGGCCCCGCTCCAGAATTGTCCTGAGGGAGAAAACTTGGTCTATAGTGGATCTGCCTCTCCGAAAACCAGCTTGATATTTCCCGATTTCCCGTTCCGCGAATGGTGTGAACCTGTCAAAAAGGATATTAGACAGGACCTTATAGGCACAAGATAATAGGGATATGCCACGGTAATTCTTGCACTCTAGTTTATCTCCTTTCTTATGGAGAGGGCATATTATGGCATTAGCCCATTGTCGTGGCAGTCTTTCCTGATCCCAGATTAATAACACTAAATCGTGCAGTGCCCTATGCAACTCATCTCCACCATACTTAAAGAGTTCAGCTGGCAATACAACTGGTCCTGGCGCCTTGTTGTTCTTCAGGCGAAGGATTGCATCCATTACTTCCTCTAAGTCCGGGGGTTCAATATCTCCAATATCGTTCGCCACAGCCTCTCCAGCAATAGTATCCTCTTCCTCTACATCTTCAAAAGGCGGTTCCTCATTTAAGAGCGATTGGAAGTGTCGGGCCCATCGATCTAAAATGTCAGGCTTATTGGAAAGCAACGTCCCATCTTCTTTCTTACATGCTTGCGTCTTAGGCCTGAATGCTGTACGTCCACTATTTACTTTCTGAAAGAATCTTCGACATTCGTTTGAATTCCTAAGAGCTTCTATATCTTCCAGCTCTTTCCTCTCCAATGCTCTTTTCTTCTTTCTAAGGAGCTTCTTCTCCTGCCTTCTTTTATCTCTATATTCCTCCGTGGCCCTCCTAGTGAAGCGTTTACTGACCATTTTTCTGTAGGCTTCATTCTTGGCATCATTGGCAAGCTTACACTCCTCATCAAACCATTTACCTCGTCTTTCAGGAGCCTGTTTCCCAAGGATTTGATCTGCTGAGACTTCCAAAGCCCTCTCCAATTGGTCCCAGACATCCTGAATGCTTTCAAGGTCAGCTGCTCTAAGACCTTCTCTCACCAATTCGCCCGTTTTCTGTTGAAATGCTTGGCAACTTCCTTGGTCTTTCAGTTTTTCGATATTCCATCTTTTGGACCTTTCTGTCCTATGGCTCCTGACTGCGGCAATCCTGGCTCTTATCCTTGATATCACAAGGTAATGGTCGGAGTCAACATTCGCCCCTCTGTAAGTCCCACTGCTGTGAAGATTGGATTTGTGTCTTGCACTGATCAAGATATGATCAATTTGGTTTGAGGTGCTACCATTGGGGGATCTCCAAGTAGCCTTATGAATCTGTCGCCCTCGGAACAGAGTACTTCCGACAACTAGATTTCTTGATGTTGCGAAATCGATTACCCTCTTTCCATTGTCGTTACTATTCTCATGCAAACTGAATGAGCCTACCGTGGGCTTATAGGCCTCTTCCCTTCCAATCTTTGCATTAAAATCACCAACTAGTATTTTAATGTCAGATCTGGGACATGAATCATGTGCTCTTTCAAGGGAGTCATAAAAGGCATCTTTCTCCTCGTCGCTTGATGTTTCTGTGGGTGCATGACAGCTGAAGAGGCTGTAATTGTAAAATGCCCCCTTTATGCGGATGGTGCATAGCTGATCATTAATAGGATTGAATCCAATTACCCGGTGTCTCATCCACCCTCTCACAACAAACCCAGTGCCAAATGAGTGGTTTTTGCTGTGGCCGCTGTAATATATTGTGTGGAATTTCTTCTCTAGTAGCCCATTACCGGTCCATCGGATCTCCTGAATAGCGGTTATGTCAAGTCTGTATCTGTCCAATTCTGAAAGGAGGACTTGAAGCCCACCTGGTCTATATAAAGTTAAAATGTTCCAGTGTCCTAATCTGAAGTCCATTTGACGGTTTCCGTGTCTGTCACCATATGATCTGCCGGCTATATCTCGTTGAGGTCTCGGGATGAAGAAGATTCGGAGGTGAGGGTTATCAGCCCTCGCCCTCCTAGTCAGGTGGAGGGGCTGCCTCCTTAGAGCCTCCTGACAGGCTCATAGCGAGTGGCCAAGCTCTCGCCTACCTAATCAGTCCCGAGCCGACCGAAGAGGCGTTTCCCGCCTGCGACGCGAGGAGCCACCTGAACAACTCTTGTTCTAATCTGCTTATAATAGTTAATTTATCTTCAAGCGTTAAAACAACACGTTTTATTTTTTCCGACATTTTGCTAGTTCGTATGTATTTAAATCGAGACTAAATCACAACTGACAATATTTTTTTTTGTAGCCAAACAGGCCAGAGTAGGAGTTTCCTGGAAAGACTTAAAAACAATACCGTTCCTAGATTATGAATTGGAGTATTAGATACCGGAAACATCTCATAATACAATATTCGCTTTCTGTGTTTTTCCATTTTTATTTTATTTTTTATGTTTTATTTCATAATAGATGATTAACCATTATGTAATCGTTAAATATTTACATATACATTTTTTTCAATATTATACATACAAAATAAATGGCCTACGAATTAAAAAAAGCTTATTAAGAAAAAAAAAATTGACTCCTCGGGACCCCGGTTAATTGGATCCCTGGTTAATCGAGGCCCGGATTTCCGGAGGTCCTACTGTGTATATATATATATATATATATATATATATATATATATATATATATATATATATATATATATATATATGTATGTATGTATAAATTTTTTTTTATTGTATTTATAGTTATGATCTCAAAATTTACAATATAACGTTTTCCAACTACAGGAGTTTATGATATGTAGAAATAATTATCGTGAAGGTGGCTGGCTGTTTCTATTTCCACTTGATTGTCTTATTAACATAATGTTTACAAATTCTTCAAATTGATCTGTTAGTTCAATGAGTTGGTGCTTAAAAAAAGGGTTTACCTGGAAACTTTTGATGTTCTGCATTCCGTACTTTTGAGAATACAGAATACAAAGTCAAGTTTTGCCGCTAAAATTTAATTTTATGCTGTAATGGCCTTTCTTTGATTTAAAAAATGTAAAGTTTCCCTTTGTTTTCATTATGTATTGAATATCATTGGAAACCATCTACTGCTCCAAAACCATTGTGAATAAGTTCATTGAAGAAAAGCAAATGTCCTAAAATGAGAGTCCTAACAGAAAAAATACCATTTACCTCCCAAAAAAACGGGGAAAAAAATCACTAATTTGTGACTTTATTGTGGAAAATAGCATGTATATAAAAAGCATGGAACAGCTATGCCTGTGAAGAAGATAATTATAAACAACTTTAAAGGTAATATAACTAGGTCTGTGAACTTATCAATTATATCAAAAATCATTGTTTAATTGTCTCGATAGTGTGTGTTTTACTAGAGAGAGCTCGACCTACAAAGCATATACTTTCACACAAATGAAATGTCTTTTATTTTGTTTTTAATTCGAATAACTGACAAAATAGATCAGGGAAAGAAAAATGTACTATTTGATTGTAAGAAAAACAGAAGTAATTTTATGTTTGTTAAAAAAGAATTGTTTGATCTTTACCATTGAATTTACCATTTACAAATATCACTTGTTGCCACAAAGATTAATTCCTTTCAATTCTTTATTTATAGGTTTGGTGCTCAGTGACATAATTGAAAAGTATTTTGTAAGCCCTACACTGTTAAGAGTTGTTCGAGTAGCAAAAGTTGGCAGAGTTCTGAGGCTGGTTAAAGGTGCCAAAGGAATTCGTACCCTTCTATTTGCTCTGGCCATGTCACTTCCAGCACTTTTCAATATCTGTTTGCTACTTTTTCTCGTTATGTTTATTTTCGCTATTTTCGGAATGTCATTCTTCATGCATGTCAAGGAAAAGAGTGGTCTTGATGATGTTTATAACTTCAAAACATTTGGCCAGTCAATGATACTTCTTTTTCAGGTACATATTTAATAAGTTTTCTTATATTTCAATGATCTATATGTTGGATATTTACTGCTATTTTCAGAAGCTACCACTCTGATGTCAAACATTATTTATTTTATTTTTTTTAAGTATTGTAACATCAATGCGGGTTTAAGTAATTATATTGACATAAAATTATTACACAAAAATGTAAAACAAAAAAATTCAAACTCAATTAATAACTAAGCTACAAAATAGTAACTAGCAGTGACTCCAAAGTAACTCTATTCTTTACTGTCTAAGGTTAGAGCAAGCCACTAGTCGATATATGGTCTGCTATGGGACCACATAGAAAGGCCTAAAATATTCCAAACATGTGATCACCTACTAATTAATACATGGCTGTACCCATTCCAGACAGTTCTAGAACTTTTTAAAACAAAACAGGAATTAACATCTGTTTTGGTTTCCTCCGTCACACTCCCCATCCTTATAGACATTTGTCATGTATGCCTGCTTTGCCACATCAAGGTCTCTTCTTGAATTTGTTGCACCTGTTTCTCTTCACTGTGCACCACCTAGAATTGTGCTAATTGAGTATAGAGGATGTTTGTGAGTTTTCCTTTGGGAAGCTTGAAAACCCTGTTGAAATCCTCTTCTTTATGACTTAGGGTTCCTCCCAGTTCTTCTGTAACTTTGTGCAGATTCCTTACTATCTCTGTGGATTATAGAGCCAGACGAAGTATCCTTCTTTGAATCCACCCTGATCGGCTCTACTGTCTTAGTGCCTCTTCATGCGTTTTTGAACTTGTTTGTGAGTGTCTTATATTCTCTTCTGGAATTCTCACACAGCCTTGGCAGTGTAGATCCGTATTGGTTTTGAGCCAAAAAGGAAATCGCATGGAAACCTCATCTCTCGACCAAAGAGAACTTTCATTGGCGTTTGTCCAGAGGATTCGTTTACTGCTGATCGGTATGAAAATCCCGCTGATGGTCAAAGGCAACCTTGGGAAGGTATTTGGTGAGGTTTCAGTTCATCCATTCTACCATTCCATCAGACTGTGGATGGAGGGCTGTAGTAGTTCTAGTTTTTCAGATCATAAATCTTTTGCAAAATTCATGGAATAATTGGCTTTCGAAGTTTCTCCCCTGATCTGAATATAGTTCAAGTGGTACTCCGAAACGTACTTATTATAAACATACTTATACAAGCATCACTTTTTGGGAAAAGTACTAATATGTCCTGGGCTACTCTTATGAAGGAACTCCCCGCAGTATTATGCATTCGTATTTGGAGTTTGTGAGCTGGTCCATTGCTTGCAGAGGAGGTGGTACATTTACAACACCAATCCTTGACATAATCAGAGTAGTTCACCCAGTAGAACCGCTTATGTACTTTCTGAAGCGTTATCATCATACCCATGTGTCCTTCTGACACTTCATTATAAATCTGACAAAGTAACTCTGGCATTTCCAAGTCATGCAAGCCCTTGGTTTCAGAATCTGCTTCCTGATTGACTGCCTTCAGCATTCTTAACCACCCTCTTTAGCCTTCAAAATAGATGAGAATGGAGACCCGGTTGGATGACAATTGGCCACTCGTATTTCTTGCAGCTCAGTCATTTTCTTGTCAATCTCGGATTGTGACAAAGATTCATTCTTCACCAATGACTCAAACATTGCAAAGCCTGAGTTTTTAAAAGTTCATCATATGTTTACCGGGTTCAATGTAAGTGCAAGAAAGCATAAATTTGATCATTAGTTGTCAAACGAAAGTATTTTAAGTTAGCCATGTTCTTGGTGGGATGCTAAAACGATGGCAGGTTTAAAAGGCTAATTGGACAATGCTACAGTCGGAGTCCTAAATTTCGCCTATATTGTTGTAATTAGGGTAGCGTTCTTTTACAAGTAACTGGCATCGCTAAGGCTCGGGACTTCCATTTTACGTCCCATCCGAAGGACGGCATAACCAAGGATTTTTTACTCCCTTTAAAAAATCCTTGGGCCACCTTCCATTTGTATTGAAAGCTACTTCTTCAGCCTGTATTGAAACCATGTGCTAGCCAAGTGACCCCAGATTACTTCATCAATAAAAATTAACTTGGGATACCATGAATTGAATCTTATCCTCCATAGTTTTTGCCAAAGAGAGAATCTTAGGCCACTGACACCTTTAGGCTGAAAGTGAATCAATACTTAATATTTTTGATAAGGAAATGTGTTGTTTATTAGGTAAAGTTTCTGATGGTTTTTAATTTTTTACCCTCAGTGGAAACTATTACAAAAATAATTATTTGAATTGAAATGTAAAATGTTTAGGTTTTATACAATGTGCACTATTGTTTGCCAAATGTCACTGGATTAGGAAAGTAGACATACAAAAGTTGTCCAATTCTTACTATCTGATATTGATATTTTGGAAAACCATGTAAGAGCATTTATAAGAATCTCACCCTCACTATCGCAGTCTCACATATCATTAACAATTGTGAATATGTATATAAGTCGATTATTGTAAATTTGTGGGAGAGTGATTTCTATGTTCAAACTGCTCCATAAAATCAAAATACATTCAAAAAATTATTGAACAGCCCACCCATGCCTGCCTTTGGTCCTTTGAGTTAAGCCCTCACATTAAGACACCTTGATGTTGTTAATATAGGATAAGATGTAATAAATCGATATACCTGAGCGTGTAATAGAAAAATCAATGTAATTTTTTCAAATTCAGCACCTCAATTAACCTACGAACAAACCACAATATAATATTGCATAAGTTGTAATAAATAATTACCTGTGCGCCTAATCGATAAATCGATTTCATTTTCATAATCAGCACCATTATTCAATTATGAATAATTGAATATTTAGGTTCTCTGATTAACCTAAAAGTCGACCTTCGGATAAGTTCTAATATAAAAATCGTTACCAGAGTGAGCCTGAGATTTTTAATCGATATTATTTTTATTATAAGCATCCTTGATTAGTTAATAATCGATCATAATATCGATATAAAACAATTTATTAAACCCCATAAGGTTTCCATAAAACGGTTACAAAATTCCATTCATTGTACAAAATATAGATCAGTAAAAAGTTTTGAAAATGTTTCACTAGCAACTTTATACAGTCTGTTGTCAATACCAAATACTAATTCACACCTAAAGTTGAAAACATAATCCAGAATATATATATATATATATATATATATATATATATATATATATATATATATATATATATATATATATATATTGCAGAATATCCAAGAGATATTTAATATTGGAAATTCATTGATCAAAGGGAAGCCACATTATCTTAGTGGAATAAGTTCACGAGAAATGTTTGAATTTCCAAAATGCATGTGTAACAATTTCATCTTCTTTGTACCAAAGTCACTAAATATTAGAGAAATTACGATGAAAAGGATTTATTTTTTTTTTAAATGAAATTTTTTTTATTTATTTATGTTGTAGGGGGGAAGGGTTTATTGTATGAAATGGGGTTGGTAATGTACATGATATGATTAGATTGATAACTTAAAGATCTTTTACTCTGTAAAACTTAGTAATCATAACTGAAGAGAAATAATTTGAATAATAATAATTATTAATTTGGAGCTTCTGTCTCTGTCTCTGGCAGCCACCATTCAGTCCCTGATGTCGAGCATAGTTCGAGTGTTGTTCACCACACCATCAGACCATCTTAGCTTAGGTCTTCCTCTCCGTCTTCTTCTGAAGAGCCGCTCTGTCAGCAGCTTCCTTAGCATTTCATGTTTCTCATTTGGGCCACATGGCCAGCCCAACGTAGTCTACCAGCACGACGGATTTCTGTGAGATCAGGCTCTCAATAGATATCTAAGAGTTCCTGGTTGCTCCTTTTCCTCTATTCGCATCCAACTCTCTTTTCTCCCAATATCGGTTGGAGCACTTTTCTTTCGAATATTTGGAGATCCTGTTCGCTCTTTTTTGGGATTGTACATGTTTCAGAGCTGTAGAGGAGTATTGAGCATATCAGTGTTGTGATGGTGGTGAGTAGGGTAGAGGTTCAGGGTAAGCCTTTCCTAACCCAACCTAGGAACCCAAAAATCATCAATGGGAAATACCAGATGGGCTGGAAACAGGGTTGGAGAAACACGAATGCCAATTATGTAAAATTAATTTTCATATGTCCTGCACTCGTCCTAAATAGGGAATAAGAAAATGATAACTATTTTGTATGCTCGCCATGCTCCTTTAATATTCATGAAATTAAAAAAATATGTGTAGGAACGTACCTAAGTAGACATACTTACATATAATTTGTAGAACTGTTATATTAAATGTTTTATATATCTGTTTATTTTATAACATTTTTAAATTATATACTATGTTTCTTTTACAAGTCCTTACCTACGATTTAACCCCTTAACGGGCACATTTCGCTGTTATAGTTGGAAGCAAATTTCTGTTGTATATAATTCCCAGGGGACATCAAATACGGAAAAAAAAAAAAAGTTTTCCTCCTCACTTCTCGCTTCCCAAAAGAAACCCCTGTCCTATTGCTATTCAGCAATTATATGGCAAAAATTAAAAACATAATATATAAAAAATAAAGGTTCCACGCATTACGAAATTATCGAAATATAGTATAAATCACCTGTTCTCATAGGACGCGATTGCTTCTTGAACAACACATCCTAAGTCCTTTTCCGGGTTGTGCTTGGTCCACCTTGCCTGTATAAGCTACGTCCTTTCTCATGAAGTCCTTTCCCTTTTCTCCACTTCTTGATAAATCTCAAAATATAGCGAACACTGTTAAGGAGTCTGGTGTATGATGAGAATCTCTCAATCACTCAATAAAATCATTCGGAGATGATATCTCCAAGTTGAGGCATGCAATGGCGCCCTTTTTTGTCTCGGGGAGGTCCATGATATCAATTTTGTGGCTTGGCCACTGCTCTACCAGTTTGAACAACCAACTTGGCCCCGCCCATCATAAAGGATTTTTTTGTAACTCCGAAGGTAGGATACCTCGTGAGATACAGTCTGCAGGGTTCTCCTCTGACTTGAAGTGATGCCCCTGACTCAAATTAGTGAGTACGAGAATAAGTGCAGCCGAACTCTCCCCCTAGGTGACAGTACATAGTTCATACTCCCTGACTTCCTCAGGGGGGTCGATGTGCCACATAATTGGGTGTGCAACACATCACCCAGACACAAACACAGTTGACCATGTGCCTCTTTAATGCACTCCAATTATTATTCAGTTCGAATTTCTCTGTAAGAGTAATAAAAGCTACTACCTTAAATCAAATGGGGTTACCTGTGGTGTAGTGGTTAGCATTGAAACTTACTATGCTAAAGGTCGCGGGTTCGCGTCCCAAGGTGGCCCTAGGATTTTTTAATGGGAGTAAAAAATCCTTGTCTATGCCGTCCCTCGGATAGGACGTAAAATCGAGGTCCCGAGCCTGTACGATGTCAGGTACTCGTTAAAGATCCCTATCCTAATTATAACTGGATAGGCAAAATTTAGGACTCCCACTGTAACATCAACCAATTAGCCTTAGTGGCATAAAGTGACGTTAAAACAAACAAACAAACAAACCTTAAATCAAATTTTGGAGTGAGCGGTCCCAAAGCTGAATCCAGGGCAGCTGGGCCATAGTATGCTTGTCCTCTCGAGAATAGGATGCCTTGAGGCCTCGATAAAGAAGTTGCTTCAATTAGATGATATTCACACCGCGTGTGTGTGATTTTAATGCAAAATTTTTTGGTTTGTTTTTTAAAACATTTGGTTAATGGAATGAGACGAAGGCTCCTGAAGCGACCCGGAGTCTTCTGAAGTGTCTTCATATGGCTTCTGAAGTCGACTTCGTACCAATCATGAACTCCATGTCACTTAATGTTACGAGCTTAATATTAATAGTTATTAAAATATTTAGACAAATTAAAAAAAAAAAAAATATATGTAAAAGGTGTGTTGCCCACAAAAAGTGTCTTGTATAGAGTTATCTTATCTTATGTGAATAATTATCAAATTTTAAACAATTTCCAGTACTTTTAGGTTAATTTTTAACTTATCCCCAAATTACTTCACTATTTATTACGCGTATCAAAAGATATTGAATTTTAATTGATGATTTATGTTTTATATTTAGATGTCTACATCAGCTGGCTGGGATGGAGTCTTGGATGGTATAATAAATGAGGAGAACTGCAGTAAACCTAATCCAGAAATGGGCTCTCCAGGAGATTGTGGATCTTCTACTATTGGAATTGCATTTCTTTTGTCATATCTTGTCATTAGCTTTCTAATTGTTATTAATATGTACATAGCTGTTATTTTGGAAAACTATTCTCAGGCTACAGAAGATGTCCAAGAAGGCCTTACTGATGATGATTATGATATGTACTATGAAATATGGCAGCAATTTGATCCTGATGGTACACAATATATCAAATATGAACAACTGTCTGATTTCTTAGATGTTCTGGAACCGCCTTTACAAATCCATAAACCTAATAAATATAAGATTGTGTCTATGGACATTCCAATATGTAAAGGAGATATGATGTTCTGTGTAGATATTCTGGATGCACTCACTAAAGATTTCTTTGCTCGAAAGGGGAACCCTATTGAGGAAACAGCAGAGCTAGGAGAAGTAGCACCTGGAAGACCTGATGAAGCTGGTTATGAAGCAGTATCATCTACACTTTGGAGGCAGCGTGAAGAATATTGCGCTCGACTAATCCAAACAGCGTGGCGAAAACATAAACAAGCTCGTCAAACTTCCCCAGAATCGCCTGAGCGTGCTAGAGACACTGCTGTCCTTGTGGAAAGTGATGGATTTGTTACCAAAAATGGTCATAAAGTTGTTATACATTCACGATCTCCATCTACAACATCAAGACTTGCTGATGTTTGACTATCGTCTCATTAATTTTTTATCTCGAAATAAAACAAATAGCTTTATTGTTTTTATTAACGAATACTTGTTTTATATATATTATATATTGTGATATATGTGTGTGTGCGTCGTTATCATATATAAATATAAATATATATATTTATATATGTACACGTATGTATATGTATGTATGTATTTGTATATTGAAAGTATTGTTACATATATAGATAAAAATTAAGTTTGTGTGTATATATTTCTATATACACTCACAAATCAACATATAAATAAATGCGTTATAAAAATGTACAATTGTACCGCCAAGCTTTGTACAGAACTGCGTTTACGCTTCAGGGTATAGTTGCTGGTCAATTTTTCGGAAATAACAGTGTGGCTTTATGGACTGACCACATTACAAGTCCTTCCTCCGGTCTGACCCACCTCCTGTTTATCAGTGCAGTACTTTTTTAAATGAGTTGTATGCATGTGTGTGTGTTTATAGTGAGTTTTGAAGTGCACAAAAAAGCATTAGTAAAGGAGGCAAAAGGTGCAGACTTCTCAACGTTTATCGAAAAAAAAAATTATTTAACAGCTTCTTCAGTACACCTCGAGGCTAAAGTGTTTGTAACACAAATCAGATGGAGATGTTCAAATGAAGAGTTTTGATAATATATATATATATATATATATATATATATATATATATATATATATATATATATACATATATAATCTTTTTTATTTAATTTTTATTTCAACTTTGAACCAAACTAAATTCTCATGAAAATAAGAATGGATGAGAATCATTAATGTTGTGATGCACACCATACTGAAAACTTACAAGCTACATGAGACAAAGTTAAGAATCATTCATGGACATTTTAGAGGAAAGAAAAAGTTCATAGCTTAAAGTTTTCTATTTGGTTAGTCTTCATGAAACAACTGCAATCACTTAATGTTTATGAACTTGCAAGCAACGAGACAAAGTTTGTGTTTAACGAATGGTAGTGGTAGGGCATAACACACTTCCCTGCCTGCCCTCCCTGCTACCTTTCACATATATGCCTTGTAATTATATTGTTTTCCTTTGCAATATCTAATTTGCCAATTAAAATAAAATTTAAAATTTTTATAAGAATATTTGTTGTTTTTGTTCTTTTTATTTAATCCTTTATTATTTTGACACATTTGTCAAAACTTTGACAATATTCTAATAAATGATATTATTTTATGATATGTTAAGTTATATATTATAACTAGGAAATTTAAATTTTTTGCAAACAAAGGGTAATTGCTCTGTAAGGTTCCATTAGGTACGTAACTTTTGTAAAATAACCAAAAGTACTACATAAAATTTTATCAATGATTGACAATTCCAAGTGAATTTATTTCAGTTAACAGATACCTTACCTCGCGATCTCATTACCGCATAGAAGGAGTGTCCCTCATGTGGGGAATGTGGGTTTGGTCAGTGGAAATTCCTTGGAAGTTCCTCCTGGCTAAGTCCGATAGACTCTAACTACAAAAAATGAGAGTGGCCCCCCAGGCTTACTGAAGGGTGTGATGAAAACCACATAATTACATGTGGAATAGTATCTAGAAGCGAAAAAGTAGTTATTTTACAAGCCTTTTGCCTTCAAACAAGCAATCTTAAAGGCCTGCTCCATCAAATAAAAGTGGAAATTAAATTTATTAATAACAAAAAGCAATTTTCTTGTAATTGTACGTGTAAAGCTGGTAGTAATGGTAAATGCAAACACTTCATTGCAACTTTACACTACGTTCTTCGGTTCCTAATAATATTAATTACCTATTCATACAATCATTGTTTCTTTGTCATATTATTTATTTATTTGTTAATACTTTCAGGCATCACATTGAAAACTTGGAACAATTAAGCACAATGGACGTAAGACAAAAATGGGGAAAATTAAAAAAAGAAAAACAAATCTATGACACTATGGTCCCAAACATCAAATAGATAAAATGTCAAATACTAACATTTACTTGGTTAAATATAGCCACTTTCTTTAAAATGAAGACTACATATTGTCACATGTTTTGAAACAGGCTTATCTATTATTAATTTTACAATCCACTCTTTAAGTAGCTTTTTTTTTTTAAGCAAAAAAACATGATTATTTTGATTTCGTATTTGCGAAGTCGGTGATGTCCAGGTGTATTTATGAATATGTTTAAACATTGTACTTTTGATTTTTTCGAAATAGCAAAGTTAATTAATCGGATTCTGTTATCATTATTAATTTCGTGTAAACTTCCTTTACCAATTGAAGAGGTAGGGGCAAAATAGTGCCAAGCAACATTTCTAACAAAATATGTCTAGACGTACGCACCGCCGCGCCGGCCGTCGCCGCCGGAAGATTTTAACTGCGCCGAGCCGCCGCCGATGAAGGTGGCACGCCGCATGTACAACACTAGCAGAGCAGGGTGTTTTTGTGCTTGGCATTGATATTATTGGCAACAGAGTTTTTCTTTAAGGCCTATTTGCAGACCTTCATAAAGCTACGAGAAAATTGATCAGCGGATATGAAATGTTAGGGCATTTGTCACGTCATACCTCAACCGCCGCATCGCAACAGCAAGAATTGGTTGCAACAAGTTGTTTCTATTTTTCTGCGGTATAATTACCCTAATCGGATTATTACCTGTCCTTGTTATTGTTTAAAGGACTGATAAAGAATTCCATAATTTCTTTTATCTTCATTCATTTTCCCCCTCAAAATATAGTAAAACTTTGATTTCATTTATTATTAATTTTTTAACGACATTTACCGCTTACTATGCTTTCTACTTAAACAATCTTTCTATTTCATCAGTGATATTGTATTCCATCTCAGTGATCCAGTATGTTTCAGATGAATCCTATAATACTCCACCATTTAACCACTTCCCTTCTTCAAACCAGATCCCGTACGTCCGATATATATCCTCCACCCCATCGAACTTATACATGAACAAATCCTTCATAATGCAAGCAACATCCCTCTGGAACTCTATTCCCTCCTAGCCAGGTCTGGCGAGTTGGGTGGGTGCGGGAGCAGCTTGGCCGTCTCCGTGGTAACTCTTGATTTGTGGACGGGAGTGTTGTCCTGCAGTAGCAGCACACCTTTGGTGATCTTTCAGCGTTTCTCTTTGATGGCCTCTCGCAGTTTCACGAGAAGGTCTGCATAGTATTTCACTGTTATTGTCATGACATGCTGCAGAAAATCGACCAGCAAAACTCCTTCCGAGACTAACGTCGCCCAGATCGGTCATCATCTTCGAGCTTTCCTCGGCCAGCTTTGAAGAGTGCGGCCCATCTTTTGATAGTGGCATACGATGGGGCAGAGTCCAGAGTTGCAAATATGTCTTCAAATTTTTCCTTCGGCCCCATCCCATTTTTTACAAAATATTTTATCACTGCACGGTGCTCAAAATTAGACATTTTTAAATCGACCAGTAACTCACAACAGTCGGAAAGAAACTGACCTGAATTGAAAGGTGGGATTAGAGAGATAAGAACTTATTATAAGTAAACAATGACCTTTAACCCCATTCAGCTTATCTGTTTTCATTTCAAAAACTAGTTATTTATGTCACAAGACTGTAAAGTATGTTTTTTACAAGTGAAACTCCTTTAATGTACGGCCTTAACATTAACAATCCAATTCAACAAATAAAATAATTTTTCTGTGGCGCGCATGTCTATATATGTCTGTGATGGAAATTCCATCTAAATATGACTATATAGAGCCTCTATAGACATATTTAGGTGACATTTCCTTCATAGACATATAGTCCTACATAATATACAGCAGACTGCAGCTACATTTTAATTTTTGTTAAAATGTTGCTAGGCACTATTTTGCCCCGACCCCTTCAATTGGTAAAGGAAGTTTACACGAAATTAGTAATGATAGCGGAATCCGTTTGATTAACTTTGCTATTTTGAAAAAATCAAAAGTACAATGTTTAAACATATTCATAAATACACCTGGACAACACCGACTTCGCAAATACGAAATCAAACTAATCATGTTTTTGTACATCATAGGTGGTAAAATAGTATTAATATTAAGTCCGGTACTACTTCCCCTATTCTCCTGCTGGCTTTGACAGCTGATAAGCACGCTGCCATCTGTTGGTCACCATGCAAACTACTAGCACCGCCATCTTTCTCCTATTGCCCCTCCTGTTTAAAAAATAACCGCCTTGCCATTTTTACGTTACCCACTATCTCACCCCATCTGAAAGGAACACATCGATTTTGTGCCAGTCGATATAAAAATCTAACTTTTAAAAAACCCGCGTCTCCCCACCTTTTGCTCCATCATACTTTACTTTCTATCTATTTCTCCGAATATTTCGAAGAATAAGTATTTCGAACTCTATTCGGAGTCGCTGAATAAAGGTCAGGCCACTCATGTCCGCACCGCAGCACTAATATAGGTTATGTTAAGAATATTTTTAATTTAATTTACATATTACCTTTAGTTATGCCTAAAGGTCAGGCCACACATGTCAGACACGGGCCACTTTAGGCATAACTAAAGGTAATATGTAAGTTAAATTGAAAATATTCTGGACATAACCTATATTAGTGCTGCAGTGCAGACATGTGTGACCTGACCTTAATTCAAGCCTATACCATAACCTACTTTTTCATTAAACTTTCATTTTTAAAAACCCCTTCGATCAGTTTTTTAATAATAAACCCTAGACATTCTATGAAGATGAAAGATGGGAAAAATTCATATCAAGTAATGGTCAATGTATTGTACTTTATTAATGTAAATAATCGACTGAGTTTTATTTTACCCTGAAAAATCTCATACAAATAACCCTGAAAACCTAATACAAATAATCGACTGAGTTACATTTCACCCTGAAAAACCTAATACATTTATTTGATAACCTAATAACATAGTATTTATAATATAGTTATTATTTAGTTAATGCTTTGATGGGTTGATTTATAGTTGATGATATTTGTATATTCTTTATTCCCTTCATTATTGTTTGATAGTCTGCTGGTTAAAAATAAAATTATTTGTCATTTGGTAAGGCCCAATCAAGCTTGATGGCATAGATTATTAATCTTCTTATTTTTGAACATTTTAGGTTCAATCCCCTACAAGGACTTATTGCTACTTTGTAAAGTAACTTATAGTTATATTACTGTATTGTATAATTAATTTGACAGTAGTAAGAAGTGGTAATAAATATAAACAGTAATATTAAACACCGGTACTGCATTTTACTTTCATTTGAAGGATGAGAATAAGTGAAAAATAGAGGAGAGGAAAAATAGCAATGGGTACTTCCTTGTGAAAATTCTTATATTATGTATTTATAATATAGTTATACTTTCAGGCAAAATGGTTTATAGCATAGAAACAAGTTTTGGTAAATAAAAGTTCTATTTTTTTGAAGAGGAATAGGATATGATATAATTGTTGGATTTAGATATTTTAAAATTTGAAAGAAATTATAAGCTGACATTCTTTCATGTATGATTTTTATTTATTCTTTTAAATGTGGATATAACCCACAAAATAGGTGATTTCATATTGTGTAAAATAACAGTGGAATTAGTTAAGCATTTTCAATGAAATAAATCCTATCTCTTAATTTTTTTTTTTTAACTTTAACTTTTTGTAAAGTATGTAAATGTCAGTTCTTCAAAAAAGTATAGGCATAATTAAAAGAAAAGATACTATTTCCCCTATTCCCCTGCTGGCTTTGACAGCTGATAAGCTCGCTACCATCTGTTGGTCACCATGCGAACTACTAGCACCGCCATCTTTCCCCTATTGCCCCTCCTGTTTGAAAAATAACCGCCTTGCCTCAGTATTATGTAATTTTTACGTCACACTATCTTACCCCATCTGAAAGGAACTCATCGATTTTGTGCCAGTCGATATTTTCAAAATTAATCTTATGTACAGAAAGTACTATTAATCGATGTTTATTTGCCAGGAATAGGTGAAGTTGTTTAGAGTTGAGATGACGTCACGGTCTCATATTCGTAAAAAAAGGCGCGTAATATAATTCTAACCTAGCCATAAAATCGGCCTTTAACGGATAAGAAGAGAGGTGGTTGGGATGGTAGTTCGAATGGTGACCAACAGATAGCAGCGTGCTTATCAGCAGGCGAAATAGGGGAAGTAGTACCCTCTTCAGTACCTTTACCCTTATTTTGATACAATATTTAAAACCTTTAAATAACCTGTATTTGCAAATAATGGCCTAAATGAGAATAACAAGAACAGATTACAGCAATGAATATTTATTTACAATAAAAAACATTTTATAAAAAAAATTAAACCGACTTCGAAAACTAGGAACCAGTAAAAATAAATGCACTGAAAAGTATGAAATAATTGCCTTCTGATTATTATGAATACGAAGCAAAATCGAAAATCATATGAAAAGCGGGAAAATGCATTAAAATGGATAAATTTATTTTGATTATTACGAATACATACTAACTGTTAATAAAAATTATTAAATTAAAATATTAAATACCATGTTCAATACTTAACAATCTTTTCGGAGGCGGCGCAAAATTTAAAATTGTTAACACTAAGAATTAGGAAAATCTTAAAATTTTCTATTTTGCGCCGCCTCCGAAAAGATTGTTAAGTATTGAACATGGTATTTAATATTTTTTATTAACAATTAGTATGTATTCGTACTAATCAAAATAAATTTATCCATTTTAATGCATTTTTCCGATTTTCATATGATTTTCGATTTTGCTTCGTATTCATAAAAATCAGAAGGTAATTATTTCATACTTTTCAGTGCATTTATTTTTACTGGTTCCTAGTTTTCGAAGTCGGTTTAATTTTTTTTATAAAATGTTTTTTATTTCATACTTTTTAGTGGCGGAAGATAATTTCTAATATAAGGCGGAAGAAAGCAATGCCTTGATTTCTAAAACAAATTCTGTATGCTTTTGTTTTATACAGATTTTAAGTGCATTTTGAACTGATTTCGGGTTTTCGAAGTCTTTTTTTTTTTTTTTTTTTTTTTTGTTATTCGGTACCCCTCATTAGATAGTACAAGTGAGTTTGGTTCATTAGTTCGTTGTTCTATCCATGGTGGGAAGGACGAGATCTATTCCGTGGGTCCCTCGCGAAAAAAAAGTCAGCCCACCCAAGTAGCGCTATACCACGATTGTCTATCCCGGGTCTTTATATTATAATTATATCAATTTTAATCAACTTTGTATTATAATAGTCACATTATCAATTTTATGAATATGCACAGAAAATTGAAAATCGTTTGCGGTAGGTATAAAGACCAATGTTCCATCGGGAAGACACATAAAACTTTGTTTCCACAATGACAATCTTTTTCCTTTGCGGAATATTATCGGTACTTCGGTACTTGTTTATTACATACATACATCTGTGTTCCGAGAGGAGGTGTTCAGTTTTGCTCGGCTGTAACATGAATCCGGCAACTTCAAGATGTCGTAGGTATGCCATTGAACAGTTGGGATTTTGGCCATTTTTCGACCAGTTCTATTGGTAAAAGTAATAAACAACATATACGTTTGTTATTTCGGTATCTGTGAATATGACTGCCTCGAAATGGAAACAATTCTTTCCAAATGACTCTCTTTAAGATTTTCGTCTCTAGACTCTCTTATCGAGTGCCTCTCTCTAGGGACGTTATCGTAACTTACAGAAAAAAAAGTAGACAATTCACAATCATAGATGGAATTGGAGATGGAAGAAAATAATATTAAATTTTTTTAGCGGGACGTATTTATTTCATGACTGGAATAATAATAAATCCCTATTATGGCCATATCCATAATATTTTTTTGATTTTCAAACCAAATTTAAGCTTAGTTAATAGTTATTTGTTATCTCAAAATTAAAAATTTGGCACTTAAAGCAATTTTCATCTAAACACCTCAATAGTTGGAGAAACATAATTAAAAACCGATAATAGTAATCTGGATAACATAGCAAAAGTGTCACTCCAGAGTGAAGAATCCGCACAAGATTTTATTATTACATTGTATAATAATATCCGACAGTGATCAAGTGTATCCGGAAGCTGCCAGAGGTGCCTGAATCCTTGGGCCTCTAAATCAACTGAAAAAGAGCTTTTCCAGGAAGTATTGAATTCCTTTTTAATGTCCATAGCGAGTGGAAGTCGGAAATCAAAATCTAATGTAAAATAATAATGGCTATGATTTTACGAATCTCTTTTAAAAAGGGTTATTAATGCTCGGCCTTTCTTTAAATTCTATGAATTTTGTGGTTTTATGATTATGCTGTCCATCCGTTGTTTAGACATTCATTTAGGATTCTTTACTGTTATCGGTGTATAATGTGCTTTAATCTTCTTAAATCAATAAACAAAATCTTTTAAGCAACCCAAAAAAATTTTCTTGAGTTTTTTTTCTTGGCAAAATTTTCCAAGTCGAAACAACAATAACTTTGCCGGAACCATAAAGAAGTGTTTCATTTTTCAGAAAAAGACAGCGATATTCCACTGATATTATATATCTTTATTAAAATCTATTGTTGAAAATTTATTTAAGGTTATGTATAAGGTTTGTTCCAACAAGCACTTAAACAACGTCAATAACTAACACACTTCACATGATCTTTTAATTCTGAATTTGATTGGTTTGTTATCCCAACCGATTCATCGACCATTAAAACATTATTGAGCATTGCTTGAAATCAACCAATCAAATTTAGAATAAAAAAAGCGGGGATAGTACATGATCAGTTTGTTATTTATCAACGTTGTTAAAAACACTTTTTCTAATAATGGAATGCACTAATTTACTTTATAATTCAAATATATTTATCACAAAAATAAGAACAGTAATCTACATAATTTAATTCACTTTTTCAAAAATCTAAAACAACAACAACAGAACATCTGTTCTCATTAACAATTATAATCATATGATTTTCCTTTATCTTTTTTTTACTATACTCTGAAATTAAACATCCTCCCACCTTGAGAAATTGTTAAGAACCTAATAATTTCTCAAAACACAATTAAAGAAATTCATAAATAAATAAAAACTAATTCTATTGAATGAATCTTCGTAGTTTCACTATAATTCGACCACTTCTGGTTACTTTGTTCTCAGTTTTTAGCGCTTTCGCATCAGGTTCGGCTGGCATACAATCTTCTTTCTGACCTTCATCATATAACTTCTGTTTTCTATTATCACCTAATTCTGGATCATCTTCTTGTAACTCCAGGGGGTAAAGTCGCTGGAGAGGCCTGACGATCAGTCCACGAGCAGTGGTCACCCTTGCTACTCGAGGCACACCATCTTTACCTTTAATTAGTTCTTTAATTACTCCAAGATGCCATTCAAGACGCTTGAAGTTATCATATTTAATTAGTACTAACTGACCAGTCTTGAGTTCTCTAATGTTTCGTTTTGAATATAACTCCAGCTGACCCAGGTACTCCAAACGGAATCTAGTTCTAAATGTCTTTCTTAATTCTTGCAGCCGGCGCCATCTTCGGTTAAGACTCACCTGGTCTATGGCATCTAAATCGGGTACACCCACTTCCAAATTATCTCGTAAAAAATATGCTGGGGTTAAGGGCGTCATATCAGAGGGCTCTCCTGCTAAATACGTCAGCGGGCGATTGTTAATTACACTTTCGCAGTCGCACAGCACAGTATACATTTCCTCGTATCCAAGGCTTGCTCTTCCTAAAGTTCTTCTCAAAAGGTTTTTCAACAACCCAATTAGACGCTCCCACCAACCACCCCACCACGGAGCTGATGGAGGGTTGAACTGCCAATGTATCTGTCGAACTGCACTGTAATTGATAATTTCGTTCCAGTCAACATCCTTTAGAGCACTCTCAGCACCTTTAAAATTAGTCCCATTATCTGTCCACACGGTATGGGGTCGTCCTCTTCTAGAAATAAATCTTCTAAATCCTCGCAAAAAGTTTTCAGTTGACAAGGAATTCAGAAGTTCAAGGTGAACTGCCCGGTACACTGCGCAAGTAAACAGGCAGATCCATGCCTTTTCCCCAGATCGAAGTATTAATGGGCCAGTCAAATCGATACCGGTAATCTCGAATGTATTGGCATCTCTTACTCTTCTTTCAGGTAGAGCAATAGGTGGTGGCTCAGCTGGTTTTGCATCATGACGACGACATCTAACACATTTCTTTACCACTGACCTAGTAGTGCGTCTTCCAGAGAGTATCCAATACTTTTCTCTCGCTAATGATAAAAGTCCTTGTGCACCTACATGGCAATTCTTCAGGTGAAGATCGTACAGCATACTCCATACAACAGGGTGACGTGAGGGCAAAACTATGGGGTAACGAAAATCATATTTATCTTTTCTATTTGAAACCTTTGTTTCCAGTCGTATTAGCCCTTCTTCATCCCTAATAGGGCACAAGGAAACAAGCTTCTTATAATCTTTCTCGAAGGCTTCTGCTTGGATTAATTTCCACAACGTCAACTCCGCTTGGATAATTTCTGAGGCTGTAAGAGGCCCATAAGCTCTATCGTCTAGTCTCTTTCTGCAATTAGAGATGAATCGTTTAATCCAGCCAATTAGTCTAAGAATGTTGGGAAAATTCGAAAAACGGCGATAATACCATCCAGTATCTGGAGTAGCAGCCAAGGCGGAAACCACCTTCTTCCTCTTTTCTTGTTCTATAGACTCTTCATCATATCCTAAATCTTGGTTAGGCCAATTTTCATCTGACTCGAGTAGCCACTCCGGTCCCTCCCACCATCTGGAATCAGCCAAATGCTGCGGAGAACATCCTCTAGACGGAAGGTCTGCTGGGTTTATAGAGCCAGGAACATAAAACCATCTTTCAACCTCCGATAACTTTCTTATCTCCCTAACTCTGTTTCCAACGAAAGGCGTCCATATCTCATCTCTACGTATGCATCCAAGAAGAGTCGTAGAATCAGTCCAGTAAAACTCTTTTAATCCACCATATTCGAAAGAATTCTTCAGTGACATCATTAGACGTACACCGATTACAGCAGCTAAAAGTTCAAGTCTTGGTATCAAAGATGGTGATCCCTTTTCGCTAGCCCCCGCATCAAAAACAGGTCTTAATGGATTAGTAAGGCTATTCTTCTTGACTACATGTCTATGAGGTAAATAGTGAGCCGGTCTGTCCATTTCCTCTTCTTTAACGACCTCAATAATGCCATTGCAAAGCCAATCGTGGAATACAGCATCATATTTTTCATATAACCCTTCTTTCTTCAATTTGACAACTACTCTTTCTAAGCGTCGTTTGGCAAGTTCATAATAAGAAGGCAAGGGTGCATGACCTTCAACCCAAGGAAGCGAAACCACATATCTACCATTGACATCTCGATAAACGGTGTTCAAGAAATGATGTCTGGTTTCAGCTTCGATTTCCTGTCTTGACTTTTTCTCCCCCGGGTCCATAATTCCTAACACATCTAATTCCCACAATTGTGTTATACACATATCCTTATTTAAAAGTGAAGTTACCAACATATTATTAGACCTGTAATCTTGTTCAGAAGCAATCTTGCCCATCAACACCCAACCTAATAACGTCTCCATGGCTACTAAACCACACCTCAGGTTATGCTTCTTCCCAGTAAAAAGTTTTCCTGCAACATCGGCCCCCAGAAGTACATCAATCTTGTCGCATGTTTGGTCTGTAATTGAAATACCTAACTTTGAAAGTTCTTGGTCCCAGGGTCCTCTGAAAGATGAAATAACGTTCGAACAAATTACTGGTTGGTCAAGTGCTTCCAGGTTACAAAAATATTTTCTCTTTACGTCACAAAGTCTAATTCTAAACTTATAATGTTCAACAACATCAGTCTGGCTACCCCCAAAAAGAGCATGAATAATTTTTTCTGAACCAATTGCTTGGTAATTCATCCGCTTCGCTGCTTCTTTGGTGATATAAGACTTCTGCGATCCAGTATCAATTAAAACCCTAACCTTATGCTCAAACTCATCATTTCTTAAAAAAACAATTAAAGTCTGTAAAAATACCTGGTTAGTCGATAAATTAGATAACGCACTTTCCACCGGTTTCGCCTTCTCTGTTATTGTTTCCTCTACCTTTCCTGGGCACATAATCGTACAATGCCTTCTGCTGCATGCATTGCATTTAACAAATACTCGACAGTTCTTACCTATGTGACCCATCTTCAAACAAATGAAACAGCATCCGTTTTTTCTTAAAATTACCTTTCTTTCATCTAAGGTTAGACTTTCAGCTTGACTACATTCTGCACCAAAATGCGATGAGGACTTACAAAAAACACACTGTGAGTTTTGGGGAGTAAATTTATGTGCTAGTAAATTAGAACCTGTGGGCTTCAACACTTCTGCCTTAAAAGATCTATCCTTTATTTTATTTTTTGTGGAAGTGTTCTGAAAACTGGCTGCAGCTATACTAATTCTCTGTTCATTCTGTACCTCCCTTTTAAGGAACTTCATTAATTCACTAAGCTTGGTTTTCAGAACGCTTTCACTGTCGAAAAGTGAGCTTCTATTCCACGCTCTCAGAACATCCTGCGGTAAACAAGATTCTACTAATGGGTAGAGCATCGCGGAGCAAGCATCTGATTCTACTCCTAAAGATTCAAGTGCCCGTAACTGAGTTTCTAACTTGTCATACATCTGAGATAAATTATCTGTTTTGTTTTGTAAATTACAAAGAACTAAATTTAGTAGTTCCCGAACATAAACTTCTATGAGAAGATCTTCTCTCCCAAACCTAGCTTTTAACGAATTCACGGCTTTACTATAGTTACTAGCTGTGGGAGGATAACTAGAAATTAATTTCTCAGCTTTAGAATTAGGCACCATTGATTGTAATAAATAGTGAAATTTATCTAGGTCATCCAACTCCGTATTACTGTGAATTCGTTCAAATAGATTCCAGAATGGAATCCAATCTAATAATTCACCACTAAATTTTTTTAACTCAATTTTAGGCAATCTAGGAGTGGTTTTATTACTGCTACTAACACAAGATTTAACTGAACATACCTCTGATTTGATAATTCGGTTTACTAAAGCTCTGGATTTATTCAAGAGGCCAATATATTTATCTTGAGATTCAATTTCTTCATTACAAACCTCTTGAGAACAATTCTCTTCTATTAAATTGGTTAGGATTTTTAAATCTAGTTCCTTTAAAGTTTCTATCTTACCTTCTAATGTTGCTAAAAGGCCTTGCAAAACAGATTCCTCCGAACTCTTTTCTAAAGCAACTAACAAAGAGTCGTTAATTTTGGTGAATACTGACCGATGTCCTGCTCTTATCTTCTTTAGTGCATCCATTTCTATTAAATAGCAGACTAAGTCCTGTCACGGTCGCCACTAATGTTAAAAACACTTTTTCTAATAATGGAATGCACTAATTTACTTTATAATTCAAATATATTTATCACAAAAATAAGAACAGTAATCTACATAATTTAATTCACTTTTTCAAAAATCTAAAACAACAACAACAGAACATCTGTTCTCATTAACAATTATAATCATATGATTTTCCTTTATCTTTTTTTTACTATACTCTGAAATTAAACAAACGTGTTTTAATAGTTTGTTGGAGCATTCCTTATGATATATATGTCATATGTTTTTCAAATAAGTAAATATTTTGAGCGATAATTAAATAATTATTTTCATGTTTTTTCCCAATAACTTCTTTAATAAATTAAGAACCCAAAAAAGGTTTTAATGGGACCACATTGGGAAAATACTCGACAAGATGCAAAAGGTTTCGTTCCAATTGGTCCACCCATCTCGGAGTAATCGGTGGACATACATAGAAAAAAAAAAAAGAAAAAAAAAAAAAGTCACATACGTATCGAATTGAGTAACCTCCTCTTTCGAAGTCGGTTAAAAAGGTTAATATTATAATAAAATACTTATTTTTTATTATCACTGAAATTACAGATTAAGGTTATCGCTGTTTATAACCACTACAGATTGTTGAAAAAAAAGCTGTTTACTAAAAGTAACTGGATTTCGACTGGCATTAGAGATAAAAAAAATAATATTACAGTGGATCCGTATACACTTATATATTATATAAGTTTATATTGCAATATAAACACTTTGATAGTATTTATAATGCAGGAAATATTTGTCTATCACCACTTGTGGATTACCAAAGTGCTGAACCGTTATAAGAAGAACCAAGTATAAGCCAAGTCGAAATTGCTGTGGGAACGTTGAAATCTTATAAAGCAGCGGGAACCGATAATATTCCTAGTGAACTAATCAAAGCAAGTGGGGGAAGCTGGGATTTCTAAAATACATCTTTTGATTAAAAAGATCTGAGAATGGAAAAAGTGTAATCTTATTCTGATTCACAAAAATGGATCAAAGACGGATTGCAATAACTTTCGCAGAATCTCACTCCTTCCGTATGTTATAAAATATTTACGTTAATCCTTACTATTCGAATCACTGAATACACCAGGAAATTATCGGAGGCTATCGATGTGGTTTTAGACGAAACCGTTTAACCATAGAACAATTATTTTCTCTCCTCCAATTATTAGATAAAAAAATAGAATATAACTCTATTGTACATCAGCTATATATCGTCTTTAACCCTCGTGTGCTACGGTGGTTTAATTCACACATATGCTACTGTTGGGTCGGATCCGATCTTACTTATTTTTGAGCCTTTTTTCACTAAAATCCGTATTGAAACAAAGAAAATGGACACTTGCCTACCTAGAGAAGCAAAGAAACAAAATAAATAGCATTTCAATCAAAAATAATTTTTATTTATAAATAAAAAACATTATAAAATTTCAATCAAATATAATTTTTATATACGAATGAAAAACGAATAAGGGTCTGGCCACACATCGCACCGGATCCGCAGCGCAGCATTAATATAGGTTATGTTCAGAATATTTTTAATTTAACTTACATATTACCTTTAGTTATGCCTAAAGGTCAGGCCACACATGTCAGACACAGGCCGCTTTAGGCATAACTAAAGGTAATATGAAAGTTAAATTAAAAATATTCTGAACATAACCTCTATTAATGCTGCGGTGCGGACATGTGTGGCCAGACCCTAATATGTACGAGGGGTGATCAAAAAGTTCCAGGACTGTTGAGATTGCGCGGCAATGGAGTGTCATAGAGCAGTGCGGTTGGCAGCATTGTTTAGCGTGACTCTTCCTGAGCTCAGCTGTTTATTCAGTTTGTTGATAACCTTCTTCATTGCAAAGTTACTGCTGTTTTCGTAAAAAAAAGTTTTTTGTGTTCGGCGATTTTGTGAAATGAATGTAAAAGAAGAGCAACGCGTTTTTGTAAAGTTTTGTGTGAAGTTGGGTAGAATGTTTACTGAAACTTTTCAAATGTTGCAAGTGGCTTTCGGTGATGAATGTCTGAGTCGGTCAAGGTGTCATGAGTGGTACAAAAGGTTTAAGGAAGGCCGGACATCGTGTGAAGATGATTGTCGTTCAGGGCGCCCATCAACTTCGACTGACGACGATCATGTTGCAAGATTGAACAGTCTCGTGCGTTCTAATCGTCGACTAACCATTCGTGAGATGGCTGAAGAATTGAACATTTCATTTGGTTCGTGTCAACAGATTTTAACAGAAAATTTGCAGATGAGAAGGGTGGCTGCAAAGTTTGTTCCGAGACTGTTGACTGAGCAGCAGAAAGAACACAGAGTTCAAGTTTGTCAGGAACTTCTTGCCCAAACTTTACCCAACTTCACACAAAACTTTACGCAAACGCGTTGCTCTTCCTTTACATTCATTTCACAAAATCGCCGAACACAAAAAACTTTTTTTTACGAAAACAGCAGTAACTTTGCAATGAAGAAGATTATCAACAAACTGAATAAACAGCTGAGCTCAGGAAGAGTCACGCTAAACAATGCTGCCAACCGCACTGCTCTATGACACTCCATTGCCGCGCAATCTCAACAGTCCTGGAACTTTTTGATCACCCCTCGTATATAAGGTAACCTCAGTTCAGATTAATTAAGTCTTAATATATCAATTGTAAATCAAAATGCTATTCTAAAATATAAATTAAAAATTAAATTAATAAACGATTCCAGAATATCGGTTTTCTCTACAGCCTCTCCTCTTGGTCTTGGGTTCCATTTTATTACATTTGCAGGTGGAACTCTGGCGAATTTTGAACGAATAGGCTTGTCCGTCCGTAACCTTTTTTTTCCCCCAATTCGAATTTTTTCGCTTTAGTATTTGCTACACGTTCTCCTTCCGAACTGCCATTTCTGAACAGCTCGTCTTCTTCATTTTCATCAAACTCATCCGAAACTTGAGAGTCGGGCAAGATTTCATCTTCATTCTCTGATGCGCCATCACTGTCATCATTGTGTTCTTCTTCGGGAGATTGCCGTCGAAATTCTTTCCTAAACTATTCAACGGATGAAATAAATTCGTTGAATGTAATTTTTCTAAATTCGAAAATCAAAGATTTCGTAATAGATTTTACTCATACAATGGGAAATTCACTAAAGGGATAAATAATTGTAAATATATTATTTATATACCGTCCGATTAGCCTTAGTGGCATAAAGTGACGTTAAGCAAACAAACAATAATATTTAGTTGTTTGTTTAACGTCCCTTTATGCTATTCTGCCTAATCCTAAATTTCGCCTATCCAGGTATAATAAGGATAGGGATCTTTAATGAGTACCTGACATCGCACAGGCTCGGTACCTCCATCTTACGTTCTATCTGAAGGACGGCATAACCAAGGATTTTTTACTTCCTTTAAAAAATCCTAGGACCACCGCGGGACGCTAACCCGAGACCTTTAGTATTGTAGGTTGCTATGGTAACCATAGGTGACCCCCATAATATAGAGTCGTAAAATGTATTTATGTCCTAAAATTCGGCATAAATACATTTTATACATAAAAAATGTCAGGTATGTTTCAACAAGCACTTAGAACACGTCGACAACTCGTTCGCATGTGCGTTACGCCTTTGATAACAGTCCAATGTTTTGAGGTGTAATATGTATGCGTATTTTAAGTGCTTGTTGGAACAAGGCTATTTAACTGCAATCATTTGTTTCCATGTTAACTAAATTTAGTTTCCTAACAACTAAATATAGAAATAAAATCACGATATGATATATTATGTTTTGCATTGTCAAATAGTCAAAGATAAAAATAAATTCTACTTTATTAGTTCTTTAGTGAGTGAATGCGTAGAAAAACACGTTAAGCTCAAAATATTTAAAGCTGTTTTTAACGAATGGTACAATTTATTCCTTATTAATTATATTTTAACTTAAAACTTTAGTTCCATAATGGTCGATGGTTCTGAATAAGGTGTTTATTGCTGGAACTATCATCGACAATTATCTTCCTCGGTTTCTAGAAAAGCATTAGAAACTAAAATTCGAAAATTTCTAAAACTTCAAATTTTCAATGGACAGTAAATACTTATATTGATTACCATTCACGATTTATTTACAAAAAACGGTAAAAAAACAACTCCACTTTTGATGAAATAAAGATTTTTTAGGCCCCTAAAAAAAGAAATAAATGAAAATGAATGGAAAATTACTGAAGATTTTCAAGTCTTGCAGTAATTATAATACTCTATACCTTATGGGAAAAAAAACAAACAAAAATAATTAACTACATTAGGATAAAGATATTTTCTGTGAAAGTACCAAATTTTAATGATGGTGGAAGGTCAACTATGCCTCCAAAAGGTCTCATTAATGGGTTGCTGCGAGAAAATCAAAGCAGCATTTTTAGGCACTACACCAACTTCCACATTTCAAGGATCCACTAAAGATCCCAAAAAAACATTTGAAAACCCCTGAAAACCTACAAATTAAATTAATTCGTATTTTCTATACTTATTAAGCATTATACAAATAAATATTTTAACTTTTTAATATCAATAAGCTATAATTGATAAATTAAGCCTATAAGGTCAGAATACCTCGAACCCTTCTCCTAGGCATATGAATTTAACCAGCATCTCCCCCTTAGACGAAATCCTGTGGACGCCCCACAGTGGGGCACACTAGGAAAAAAAACCAAAATCCAATGTTCATATCAGGAGTTAATTTTTATTGTATTTCATTCTTGAATAGTCAAAACATAAAAAACGATTAGTTCCTGTCTTATCAAAAATTTCTTTTAAGCGGAAATTTAAGGTTTTGTCGTGGTGGTAAAAATGTCATTTTTTTAATAATAATATTTTGAGCTAGTTCCAGCACATTTGAGTGATAGTCGTTTTACAGCCTTTATGTGCATATACAGGCGTACCACTTTATAACAGTAGTCATCCTATATAAACAATTAAATAAGCGAAAATCAATCACACAAAATAATTAATTTGAAGCCTTATTATAGTTTGGGGCTTATCCTGGCTTAAGATAGCAACGATTGATCTAGGACCGGGATGTATCAGAGATTATATTCCTCTGATTTCATTTGCCTTTTTTTGCCTCTTGGGTAGTTATTGTCAATTATGTGAAAAATTTCGCGGCGCCCGAAAAAATTCCCGAGAAGTATAATACCGTACTGTCTCCAATTTATTAAAAAATCATTGAATCACATCCCCACATACCTACACAATCATGGTTTAATTTTTTTTTAAATTTAAAATATAATATGGTTAGTGTAATACTCAATGAAACTTGACAGCTGCTTTAGCCGCCTCCCAGAGAAAAATAGTTGAAGTACAATTTTCGACTCTGGTTCTGGTCGAGCTGTTTTTTCCAGTCAAAACTATTTAAATATCAGTATGAGGAGATTAGAAAGACTATTAAAGACAGTGGTCTCAATATTTCCTATAAAAAGTTGCGAGACAGCTGACAAAAAAAATGCTACCTTAAAGGAAATTTAAATTTATATTGAGTTAAATCAAAGTAAAATAAGCTTAATTAAGTTTGTTTGTTTATTGGGGTTTAAAAGGCATAAAACTCTAAGGTCAACAATGCCTGTTTATCTGTAGCTAAATTATGTTATTATTTATTTTTTAATTATTTAAAATATCTGTTCTTAAGTTTCCTTTATAATTTTTATGCATAAATAATATTATTTTTAAATTTAGTTTCAATCCTATTGTAATTTTCCAACCTTAATCGAACGAAACAACTTCCATCCCGATAGGACAAACTGTTCTCAAGATATAGAGTTTTTTTCCACTTTTTTGCCGTTTTGCCCCACTGTGCGCCCTCGAGTCGAATTCCTTTGGAGAATAATAAGCAACTAGGTGGAAATGAAGTATTTGCCTATTACATACTACTACTGCAGACTACGATTTGGCCTATCAAGGCAGATCTTCTGGACTTCTTGTCATTACCGTTTAATAAAATATTTTACTAACATGAATTTATAAAAATGCCTTTTCCTTGATATTTTAAAGCATAACTAGCCCTCCCGTGCAGAAAAATTGGGTCTTAGGCACAGTTTTATACAAGACTATTCAGTTTCAACAGGACAATGGTCCTAAGCATGATGCTCGGAAAGTAGAAGAATGGGTACTATATAACGCATCTCTAAAATCTCCCGAACTAAACTCAATAGAACATATTTGGGAAGAAGTTAAAAGAAGATTAAAGAAGTATAAAATTACAAAGCAACTTACCGAAGCAGTCAAGGAAGAGTGGTCAAAAATTGAGCCTAGTATTACATAAAAACTAGTTAATGTGATAAATAAACAGTTAGCGGAAGTTATTAAAAATAAAGGAGGTCCAAAGGATCATTAACAATGTGTTTACCAACAAAAAAATTAATATTATTATTAGGAATAATTAGAGCAACCTTAAACCATGCTGCATTCTTAAAATAATAATTTACATTTTTTTTTTAATTATTAGAATTCGAAATTGAATTCAAAATTCTATTTATTGTTCTGCTAATTGGTGCACGACTGACAGAGCGGATCTTCGGGAGTAGACGGAGAGGAAGACCGAAGCTACGATGGTCTGATGGTGTGGTAAATGATGCACGAACTCGGCATCAGGGACTGGATGGTGGCTGCCAGAGACAGAGACGTTTGGAGGAAGCTGGTTGAGGAGGCCAAGACTCATCACTGAGTTGTAGCGCCAAACTAATAATAATTGGTGCACAATGATTTTGGTTAACCCGTCTTTTGCTAAAACAAATAGATTTGATGTTTTTCCCACACGTGAAACGGCGACACATAATTGCTTATGGGAAAAACTCGGATTTTCCTACTCCAAGACGAAAAAAATAGATTTGGCTACTGGATGCTTACTCACCATCAATATCGAAAGTATATAAATTCTCCTATCTGGACAATAGCAAATCCTGTAAGTGCCACCAGCAACGGTATCGCAACTTGAAGAAAAAATAAGACGATTAGCCATCATAGATGGAATTGTAGATGGAAGAAAATAATATTAGAATTATTTAGCAGACCGTATTTATTCATGACAGGACACGTCTCTAATATTTTTTCTTAATTTTCAAACCCCATTTGAGCTTAGATAATAGTTGTTTGGTTTCTCAAAATAAAAAATTGGGAAAACAAAGGTACCGAGTTTGGATCATACAACCTTTTTTTTTTTTTTTGTTCGGTACCCTTACCTGGCCATGTGTGGCATACGGGGGGTTACTCTAGAGGTGTAACCAACCTATTCTAACCATGGTGGGAGGTTCGAGATTTATTCCATGGGGCCTCCACGCAATAAAAGTCAACTCTCCCAGGGCGAATCGAACCGCGGACGTTCGGCTCGAGCGTGCAATAGCGGGTCGCGCTCCTACACGCTCGGCTGTCCTGGCCCCGGATCTTACAGCCTTTTTCATTTATACGCCTCTATAATTGCAGAAACAAAATTAAAAATCGGTAATAATTATCCGGATAACATAACAAAAGTGTCATTCCAGAATGAAGAATCGGCACAAGATTTTGATGATAACGTTGTATATTAATATCCGACAGTTAATGAGTGTGTCCATAGGAGTAGGGTGAGTTTGGGGATTCTGGCGTACTTTTTTGCACGCCCGTCTGCTCCGTAAGTACCATGTGCACCATTCCTAACTATACTTTAGATTTTAGTTACGTGACCCCTTGTTGGGTTCTACTATATCTTAACCGCTTAATTTGGATGACCTTCACCATTTTAATCCCCTCCCCCTTCTGTTCTTAGTGAAGGGTCAGGTACCTATAGAATATTGTTATCTCGCCATATTTTAGCTTTTCTCTTGCTTATCCCCCCCCCTCTACCTAGTAATCAGGAACTTGTCCGCCATTTTGTTTTTTCCTTAACCGCCATTTTGTTTTTTGGCCTCTCTGAGACTATATAAGGAGAGCGCGATCTCACTCTTCCTCATTCTTCATTAAGTGCTGCGCTAGAGTGAACATCGACTAGTCTCCTTAACGGCTTTTGTAAAAAATAGTTTCTTCTATTTATTTTTGTGAAGTTAAATTATTTTGTTTCGTATTGTTATTTTTTTTCACTTTATTATATTTATTTAGCTTTTTTTTTCTAGTGTAGTTTCAAATTATTTAGATTAGCGGTTGCTTTTTTTTTTTTTTACAAGTAATTTACAATTTTTTCTTTTCTTTGTTTTAATATCTTCGAAAGTTATTTGATTTTAATCTTTTCATTTTTTTTTTAATTTCTACTTTTTAGTATATTTAATTAATTATTTCGTGAGTTTAAAAATATTTTTTTTTTAATCATGGAATGCGAATTTTGTGGAAAAGTATTCAGTCGAGAACGTGACGTTAGTGGTAGGCATTTAGCCAAATGTCAGGCACGTGAGCAACAGCGTAAATGCTTAAATTGCGGTGAAAAGTTTATATCAAAAAAAACATTTTATAAAAAAATATTAAACCGACTTCGAAACCTAGGAACCAGTAAAAATAAATTCACTGAAAAGTATGAAATAATTACCTTCTGATTTTTATGAAATACATAGCAAAATTGAAAATGGTATAAAAAGTGGAAAAGTGCAATAAGACGAATAATTTTATTTTGATTTGTACAAATACACACTAATTGTTAATAAAAATTATTAAATTTAAATATTAAATACTATGTTCAATACAACACAATCTTTTCCGAGGCGGCGCAAGATAGAAATAACATGTTACTGATACAATTCCATTAGTAGGCATTGAAATCAATAGCTGGGAAGAGAAGATCCATTTAGAAGATTTTCATAATGTCTAGTGTAAAAAAATTTAAATTTTGCGCCGCATCCGAAAAGATTGTGTTGTATTGAACATAGTATTTAATATTTAAATTTAATAATTTTTATTAACAATTAGTGTGCATTTGTACAAATCAAAATAAAATTATTCGTCTTATTGCACTTTTCCACTTTTTATACCATTTTCAATTTTGCTATGTATTTCATAAAAATCAGAAGGTAATTATTTCATACTTTTCAGTGAATTTATTTTTACTGGTTCCTAGGTTTCGAAGTCGGTTTAATATTTTTTTATAAAATGTTTTTTATTTCACAATTTTTAGTTGGAGAAGATAACAAATGTAGAAAACCGTACGTTGGTTTAAAAATTTCGTTGGTAATTGGTCGTTGATAAAATAAACGTTGATTTAAAAATTTCGAAATCTTTTTACGCTCTACCACTTTTGTCTTTCCCAGGTCTTTTTATTGTACAATAATTGTATAAAATTATTATGAAATACACTTTACCTTTTCAATTTTATGAATACACACAGAAAGTGGGAAAGTGGTGCGTGTATTATACAACTTTCAACACACTACTTTTTATGATTATAAATGGATTTTTTTTTTTTTTTAAAAAGGTCAATGTTCAATTGGAAAGGGAACATATAAAATGTTTTTCCACAATGACAATAGTTTTCCTTTGCTAAATGTCGTCAGTACTTGTCATTTACGTAGAGAATCAGTGTTCCGAGATGTGTTGAGTTAAATATAGATAAATACATAAATCCGGCCATTCCAAGATGAAGTAGATAAGTCACTGAACAGTCGAGATTTTGGCCGGTTTTAGACATGATATCGTTAATGGAGAATCGATGAGGATGCTAATATGACCTATAGTGAATTTGAAAGTAATTTTTAAATTTTGATTGCTTGAATATCCTTCTGAAAACTATGGCGATATTATACACGACTTCATTGGATTACATCATTGGATAGAAGTCCCTGCAAAAAAAGGGGCAACCATAATATTTATCGATATCAAATAGACTGCCCCGCTAGGATAGAAGCAACAGGGTTTGGGACTCACATATGGTTAATTTATTATTACGAAGGATATTATTATTCTCCGTATTAGACTACTGACTTAATTCCAAAGGGTGATTCAATTATGTTCGTAATTCCTTTCGATGAATTTTTGACTAAATTTATTACCGAAGTACTATGAATTATATCCTTCGTAATAAAACATTATTCAGAAAATAAATTGCTAAACAATGTTGCTTCAATTCTAGTGGCGTAGCATTGATCATCATTTTTAACAATCATTTCCATGACTGCCGAATTTTTGCTGAGGGGACTTTCATACAATGATGTTGTTTTCGGGTAGTTATCAAGTTTTATTTTTAGTTTTTATTGATGGATGAACACCAGCAAAAGCCTCGATAGTTGTAGAAATAAATTTAAAACCCGATACTAGTAATCCGAATAACATAACAGAAGTGTCACCCTTAAAGGATCGGCACAAGACCTCCGGCAAGATATTCAACAGTAACCGAGTGTATCCGGAAGAAGACAGAGGTATCTGAATCCTTTATTAAGTCAACTGAAAATGAGCTTTTCCGGGAATTGTTGTACTCTTTTTTAATGTGCATAGTCAATAAAATATAGAAATCAAAATCTAATTTAAATCAATAATAGCTACGATTTTAAATTTAAACGAACATTCGGGAACTTGAAGAAGTCTTAAATTCTGCTTTAAAACGATTACCGATTAAATACTCAGTCTTTCTTGGAATTCCACGAATTTTGTTGTCTTATGATTATGGTGTCCAACCGTTGATTAGATCTTAATTAAGAAGGTTTACTGTTATCGGTGAATATACATCTATCTATTATTTATGCTAATATCGCTTCAGAAAACGACAGCGATATTATATTCTGCTGATATTTATATCTTCATTTAAATCTAATGTTGAAAAATTAGTTAAGGTTATGTATAGGTTTGTTCCAACAAGCACGTAAAACACATCGATAACGAACAGACTGCTCATGTTCTCCACCCATTCTTTTGATTCTGAATTTGATTGGTTGGTTTTCCCATTTGATTCATCCAGCAGTAATACAATATTTGAATTTGTTAGTTATCAATTAGTTTTAATAGCTTGTTGGAGCATACCTTATGTTATATATGCCATATGTTTTTCCAATAAGTAAACAATTTGAGCGATAATTAAATAATTATTTTCATGTTTTTTACCGATAACTTTTTAAATAAATTAGGAACCCCAAAAAGGTTTAAATGGGACCACCACCTTGGGAAAATACTCTACAAGATGCAAAAGGTTTCGTTGCAATTGGTCCACCCATCTCTGAGTAATCGGTGAACATACATAGAAAAAAAAAAAAAAAAAAAGTCACATACGTATCGAATTGAGTAACCTCCTCTTTCGTTCGAAGTCGGTTAAAAAAGACGCTCATTGCCCATATCCCTCGCTGCGGTTATGAAATATCCGCCATGGCAAAGAGGGCCCGTATCGATGCTGCTAGGGGGAATCTCTATGAGGTGGAAACTTCCCACGGGGGTATCCTGAAAACGTTCTTTCTTCCATCCACTGAAAGTACAGATGCAATAGAATTCCTGAATTCACAGACAGAGACGATACATAGCTTGCTTAAAAATTATATGGAAGAAACTATTTCCCCTATAAAATACAATTTGGTCTTGGAGGCAACGTTCGAAAATATTGTGGGTGAAACTTGCGATACAGCATTTAATAAAAAAAAAAAACATAATATTTTATGAAGACTCTTCCATTTTGGATAGTTTGAGCACAAGCTATGACAAGATAAAAACTGAGATGGAGGAATCTACTTTGAAGGGAAGTGGTTGGACTCTTAAAAACCTTGATGGCGTCCTAATCCGTATTAACCGATTTAAGCCGATAGGAGGTTCTAGTTTTATCCTTTTACCCCCACTTATAGCGAATAAGAAAGCCATAATTAATGTAAATAACAACGATGACCGATGCTTCATGTACGCAGTATTATCACGATTTATTGATGACGATGGACAAAGAGTGAGCAAATATAAAAATCTTGAGCACAGGTATGACTTTTGTTGCATTTCCTTCTGTTGTATCCTTAAATTTATTATCTTGCCAGTTCAAGGCAACACTGGTTGTAACCACAGTAGATAGGTTATGTTTGTAGCGTCCCCACCAGTTCCTTTTTGTTCAAGTGTCTTTTCAAATATAAGCTGCATGTCTTAAAGCGTACAATTATTTCTACCATTATAACACAACAATTTAGCGACGAGGATCGGATCTTTCCTTTGAATGACGGTTTTCGAATGATCTGGAACGATGTGAAGAGGATATTCTATTAACATTTGAATTTGTTAATTCTTTACAATCTAATTTTGATGCTTCTAATGCTATTGCTTGCACTACTATTTCATCAAAACTTTTATCACTTGATTGTAGTAAATGTTCTCGGATTGAATCGTCTGAGGAGTTCAAGAAGAAGTTCTTGCACCTATGCTCTTAGCAGGAAGAAATCAACATCCAGTACCCATGGAAGTCCAGGCAGGGTCAAATAACCAACCTGCAGCTGAAGATATCCAGGCAGGGTCAGATAACCGACCTGCAGCTGAAGAAGCCCAGGCAGAGTCGAATAACCAACCTGCAGCCGAAGAAGTCCAGGAAGGGGCAAATAACCATCCTGCAGCGGAAGAAGTCCAGGCAGGGTTGAACAACCGTCCAGCAATCGAAGAAACTCAGTTGCAAAATCAGAACACTATACCAGATGTTCGGAGATCAAACCGACACCACCAGTTGCCACCATATTTGAAAGATTATATTATCGATTGAACTATTATATACAAAGATTTTTGAAATTCTATTAATTTGTAGTAATGTTAATAATTCAATTATATAATTATTATGTTTATTCAATATTTGTGTATATGAAGTTATATTTGTAATTATTTCGATTTTGCAATTTTTATATTTATGTTCTATTTTTAAAGAGTGGGAGACTGTTGTATCCTTAAATTTATTATCTTGCCAGTTTAAGGCAACACTGGTTGTAACCACAGTAGATAGGTTATGTTTGTAGCGTCCCCACCAGTTCCTTTTTGTTCAAGTGTCTTTTCAAATATAAGCTGCTTGTCTTAAAGCGTACAATTATTTCTACCATTATAACACAACACCTTCCCCACCCCTCTCCACGAGGTTAAAAAGTTTGAACAGCGTAATAATATAAGTATAAATGTTTTCGCTCTCGGAGAGAAGGAGGAAGTTTATCCCCTAAAAGTCGTTAGGCAGGAAAAGGACGACCATAGAGACCTCCTTTTACTGACTGCCGTCTTTATGAGTTCTTAGGATTTCCTCAACTTCATTTTTAATTTGACTGCAGGAGCATTACTAGAAGGGTCTTTAGTTACATGTAAATCTCGTTTTTGAACATCTGAAAATCTCGTTCATGTATTTTAGCAATTTTATTACCAATTTCAATGTTAAATTTGGGGAATTACGATTTTAAGATTATCGGAGTTTTGTTTTTTAATTTTTTTTATGAACATACATTACATTTTGAACTGATGTATATTTATAAGATATATATAATATAGATCAAAAATATCAAAGTTCATAATCAAAAATATCAAAGAACATATAATTTATTTTCATTTCTTCCTATGATATTGTTGAGATTTTGAGGATATAGCCGAATTTCCATTTTTGACCTGCGAATGCAAATTTCTTCGTTCTTTTTTTCCCCGGAATAGGAGTGTATTGGTATATTTTGACAGTGAATACGAGGGTATTTATATTTTTCTCAAGTAAATACGAACGAATTTGTGTATTTCAGCTGTGAGAATACGATTATTCGCAGATTTTCCCTGCGAATAATCGAATATTCGTATTTAAATTTGCGAATACAAATAAATTCCTATTCCTATTTGCGAATACAAATAAATTCGCATTCCTATATGCGAATACGAATATTCGTATTCGTATTCGCAGGTTAAGAGTGCTTTGGCTAATATTCGTATTCGTATTCGCGAATACGAATACGCCCAACTCTGGGGGACCCCAAAACGTGTATTTCCGATGAAAACCGGAAGTCGAAATTTTTCACGATCGCAATACTTCCACTTACTATATGTTTCATATATAGGTAAGTGAAAGTAAAAAAGAATATTTCAGTTAAAATATTGCAATGTTTATTATTCAAAGCGCCTTTCTGAATCTACACTATGAAAAACATTATAAAGTAAAAAAAATTGATTTTTCGTTTCAAAATGTTAATTTTTAAAAGTACTTTTTTTTCTTTTGTAGATATATTATTGTTGTAAAGAATGTGTGCAATGGTCACTGGCGAGGTATTAGCTTACCCGTAAACCGATTATGTGTGTATGTGTATGGTCACTGGCGAGGTATTGATTTACCTGTAAACCAATTATGTGTGTATGTGTATGGTCACTGGCGAGGTATTAGTTTATCCGTAAACCAAAGTGTGTTGCAAAAAAAATATTAGCAACAGTATTATATCAACTGACCTTCCCGATGCACTCACACCTTGACGCGGTGGGAAGGCTTATTTCTAAATAAAGCTCTTATATATAAAATTCAGCCTTTTATTCCAACTATTGTAAAATATTATACCAACTCCCTGAGCGAAGCCCGGTACCTAAGCTAGTGATTATATAATTCTAGTATAGAACGAATTGATACATACCAAACAGAAACAAGTATATTCCAAAGCTTCCAGGAGACTATATCATAAGATAATACAAACAAATCATTCTTTAAAACCGGATTATTTATAAAATACCATGTTCTTAACTTCTTGTGAGCAGGTTATAAACAGAGAAAACCCAAAGAGGTACTATTGCGTTTAACAACCAAAAAACTAAATCTTATAGGAAAATAGCTCCAATACAAAATTTATAATTACAATATTTATTTAGAATAAAAACTAAGATGAGTGCAATCAATAATTCCAGAGCCTTATTACTTTTATTTTTTTTCTTTGGTGATTTACAACTGTTATTATTCAAGTACATAACGTATAGGCTGAAGCGACACGTATAGTATCAACATATTTCTTACTTCATCGTTCTGGTATTCTTCTTTTTAATTTCATATTTCTGTTGTAATTTTATAAGATTTTAAACATACTTAGGATGTATTCTACAGCTTTTTGTTCATTTTTTCAACTTTTATAACAAATGAGGACGTTTATAACAACTAAACATATAATTTCTTACATTTCTTACTTCTTCATTCCGGTAATTATTTTAAATTTCATCTTTTTTAATATAATTTTAACAATTTTCGTTTAAATTATCATGCATTTGCTTTATTGTTTACAACTTTTATAAACAAATTTAACAATGTTTATGACAAATTTCATGACAATTTCTTACTTTCCTACTTCTTCATTTCGGTATTTTTTAAAAATTTCATATCTTGTTATTAAGATTTCATATCATTTTGATAGGGTTTTATGTAATTTTATAAGATTTTAACCCATTCTGTACAAATTATCACGCATTTTCTACATTTTTACAAGTTTTATAACAATTAGACATATAATTTCTTTATTTCTTACTTCTTCGATCCAATATTTTTCTTGGTTTTCGTATTTTTCCAGTTATTTTGTTAGATTTTAGCAATTTTCCTACAAATTATAATGCATTTTCAACATTTTTACAACTTTTATATAAATTTAACAAAGTTTATAACAAATGACCATGAAAATAAAGAAACTTCTGTTAAATGAATCAACTGAAAATATAATATTAAAGTCTTAATTATGCAGGTCTTTAGCAAATCACAAAGTATCCCAGAACACCTAATCAAAACACACTCAGGGAGGTTGCATGTCCGGTTACCGGCAGTGTAGCCACTAATTTTCACAACTTTTTGGCAACACTGACTCCCCAAGTCAGGTTTTTATTGTTCAGGTACAATACTTAGAAGACTTTGAAATTAATAGAAGAAAAAGTAATTTTATTTAATCAGCATACAACTGCAAACATTAACCAGATTTTGAATATATAAAAATAAAACATGTGTTTTTAAGCAATTAGTCACTGGTGACAATATATAAATAATAAATTCATGATCAAATAATGCTCTCTAACACCTTCCTTCATTATTTGATTATGATTAGGGAGAACGCAAACAAAACAAAATAACATATGGATATCAAATTATCAGGAAATCCCTAATTTTTTGAAATGTCTTTTTACAGTTGGATTCGTTAGGGGTTTTGTCAATCCATCAGCTAGCTGGTCTTGAGTATCGACTCTTCTGATTTTTAATTCGCCTTCTTGAACCTTTTCTCGGACGAAAAAATGTCGGATGAGGATGTGTTTGGTCCGTTTATGCCAAATAGGGTTTTCCGCCAATTTTATGGCTGCATTGTTGTCCACAAGCAAGATACCTTCCTTGACTTCAGTAATTTCATTTAGTAGTCGCTTCAACCAAACAACTTCTCTTGTAGCTTCACTCGCTGCTATGACCTCTGCTTCAGTTGTCGAAATGGCGACAGACACTTGCCTCTTGCTGAACCATGAAATGGCACCTCCAGAGTAGAGACACACTACACCAGTCGTTGACCTTCCTGTCTCCATGTCTCCACCGTGGTCTGCATCTGAGTAACAAGTTAAAATACCTTTTTCGTGATCCTTCCTTTTGACTTTTAATATGTCCCCTTTTGTTGGACGTTCGAGAGTCCTTGATGCAACACTCACTGCATAAGAAATATCGGGTCTGGTTCCGGTCATCAAATACATAAGTGATCCCACTGCCTCACGGTAGGAAAAATTGGTTTCGTCGACACTCATACTATCCTTCCTTGATTCGAAATCTCCATCTTTTATTATAGGAGTCTTAACTGCTCTGCACTGATCCATTTGAAACTTCTTAAGAAGTTTTTTTAAGTATGAAGTTTGAGTTATTTTTATTCCTTCTTCCGTTTTTTTTATTTGAAAGCCAAGATAATATTCTGCTGGCTTAGTCGTAATTTTAAAATTCTTTTTCAACATCTGGATTAAATCCATCGCTTCTTCTTCACTTGTCGAAGCTATTAGCCCATCATCGACATAAAGAACCAATAATGTTTTCTTTCCATTTTGATTCTTAGGAATAAACAAGGGTCAGCTGAACTCTCGTTATAACCTCCGTTGATAAGAACTTCTTTAACTTTTTTCATTCCAACAACGTGGAGCTTGCTTGAGGCCATACAAGCTTTTATTTAACTTACATCATCAGTATTGTTGTAGAATCCTTCCGGTTGACTAACATAAATTAATTCTTTCAAATCACCATTAAGGAATGCAGAAGATACATCAAATTGATATAAATTCATACTTTCATTAGCTGCTACGCTAAGAACTGTTCTTAGTGTGGTTCCCCTGGCAACTGGACTAAATGTTTCTTCAAAGTCTTCTCCTTTTTTCTGTTTGAAGCCCTTCACAACCAAACGGGCTTTGTAGCGCTCAAGGGTTCCATCTCCATTATATTTCTTAGTAAACACCCATTTTGTCGGAATAGCCTTCCTGTTTGGTGGCAATTTCGTCATTGTCCATGTATTAGCTTCTTTTAAGGAATTCATTTCACTTTCCATTGCTTTATGCCATTCTCTTGACTCGTCACTTTCGATTGCTTCTTTGTATGTAGTAGGAATTCGTTCATTAGAGTTGATAATATTTACATAAACCTTAAAAAAACCTGGTTTATTTAACTTGCTTGAGTCTCTAAGATTCACACCTCTTTTCCACATTGAATTTTCATTAGTCTCTCCATTTTCAGAATCATTATCACTTTCTTCTTTTCCTTCTTGAATATTCTCTTCTGCGGATTCCATTTCTTTCCTGTCTCTAATATTCTCTTCCAAAACTTCATCTTCGGATTCGTATTCGAATGTCAGAGTTCTTTCTCTTGTTGGTGTAGATGAAGCATGAGATATTGGTAACTTGAGAGTTTCTTGAAATATCACATCTCGTGATTTTATAAGTTTATTACCAGATAAAATTCTGTAACCATTATCTCCTTCATATCCAATAAGTATACCTTCTTGGGCTTTTCTATCGAATTTTTTTCTGCAAACCTTTGGAATATGCACCCAACACTTACATACAATTTCACTAAGTTCTTTGTATGTCTTGAACCATTCTCTTCTGTTACTTATGTGATGAGTTGCACCGTTATCAACAAACCAATCTTCATTCGTTGATTCTACCACTAAAGCATCTGAGGTAACTGTTAAAAGCGTTGTTCCAGTTCCTTCGATTACTTCAGTATGTGCAAATTTCGCTTTAGCTGGTTTGGGCGGTCTTCCATCTGTGATCCAAAATCTACAATTTTGAATATAATGCCCTATTTTGTCACAGTATGCACACTTCAGTTGATATTTTCTATAATTGTTAGTTTTATTTGAATGTGATGTGGGTGACATAGTTCCTCCCTTAGCTGCAAGAACTTCTTCTAATTTTTCTGATTCCGTGATATTACTTTCGAACGTACATAACTTCTGGGTTAAATTATCTAAATTTCTGTGCTCTTCATTAATTAATCTCCATCCTGCAGTAAAGGGTTTAAATTTTTCTGGCAATGTTTTTAATATTTTGCAAATCAACAGAATTTCTTTGTCTCCATTAGGTTGTTTCTCAATTTCGTTCTTTAACTGGGTCCAAAAATTTGATAATCGTGCTATATAACTAACAGTGTCGTCTTCTGGCAACCATTTTGCTTCAAAAAATTAGTTATATAGATCAAAAATCCTGTCTTCAGAAAAAGTATCAAAAAGTTGACAAAGACCTAGCCACATTGATCGAGCTGATTCATGTCTTCTTACTTTTTCAAACATTTCCTCCGTCATATTGTTAGACATTACCAGGAGTGCCTGATTCTCAATCTTTTTAAAGTATCTTAAATTCTTCTGAAAGCTTTTAGTTGACTGTGGACTTTGATCTACTGGTTCTTGTGGACACTCTATGCTCCCATCTATTATTTCTATAGCATCTGGTATGGTCCTTAATGCCATTCTTATTTTTACTTTCCAGTTTTCCCAGTTAGATTTCCCTTGAAGCAGGGTGATCTGTGGAACTGTGAATGACTTTGACTGTGATTCCATCTTCTGGATATTATATCTCCTATTCTTCTTCCAATCTTCTTGTATTTGTTTTTCGTCTAACTTTTCTATGAGCGTTCTGGGCCCATAACCTGTTCAGGTACAATACTTAGAAGACTTTGAAATTAATAGAAGAAAAAGTAATTTTATTTAATTAGCATACAACTGCAAACATTAACCAGATTTTGAATATATAAAAATAAAACATGTGTTTTTAAGCAATTAGTCACTGGTGACAATATATAAATAATAAATTCATGATCAAATAATGCTCTCTAACATTTATTAGGTTACACCTGTGACAGTAGGTGCTGTTACAACATGTATAGAATATTATTTCAAATAATAGCCTAATTTTAATTATTAAAATGTATTTACTTTACTAAAAGTTGATATCAAGGTGGGCCACAGCAAAGCGTTTCAGCTCTTCGCTAGTAATTTAATTGAAATACAGATAAAAAAGGAAAAGGAAGAAAAATTACCTACACTTTTGAGAATTTATTGTAACCTTTTCTTGATTTATTTATTCTTTAATGAAAATTAACAATAAATACAAAGATTTGTATTACTATTTGTCTGTAAAATAATAATATAGGAACAAATAACTGCACTCACATAACACAATACAAAATTATAATAATGATAACCTGTATTACAATAGCATGCTTATAAACAAAATCTTTATGAAATCGACATATGACGCCATGTTAATAAATCGAAACACGACCTACTGTATTTGCAATAATTCGCTATATAAGAATTATTTTGATCACTAATCAAGTTAAAAACTATCCTATCTATCAAGTCGGCCAAAACTATATGCATTGAGCCAAATTTCATTAAAATCGGTTGAGTAGTTTCTGAGAAATAGAATGACAAACATCGGGACACGAGATTTTTATATATATATAAGGATTATGTAAGAAATGTGTGAGTTTCATTGCCAAAATCTGGGTCATAACCTATGTTTAGGTAAAATAAAAAAAAAACTGGAGGGTGTGCAGAGACTTTTGTTAGTAAGTGTATTTTCTTACTTCTTCGATCCAATATTTTTCTTGGTTTACATATCTTTTCTTATGATTTTATAAGATTTTAACAATTTTCGTACAAATGCTAATGCATTTTCACCATTTTTACAGTTTTTATATAAATTTAACAAAGTTTATAACAAACGATATATATTTTCATACTTCTTCGATCCAATATTTTTCTTGGTTTTCATATCTTTTCTTATAATTTTATAAGATTTTAACAATTTTCTTGCAAATTCTTATGCATCACCTACATTTATTACAAATTTTATAACAAATAAACATATATTTTCTTTACTTCTTACTTCTTCGTACCGATATTTTTCTTTGGTTTTTGATATATATATTTTTTTTTTCATAATTTTATAAGATTTTAATAATTTTCTGACAAATTCTTGTGCATCTTCTACATTTATTACAAATTTTTTAACAAATAAACATTTAATTTCTTACTTCTTCGTACCGTTATGTTTTCTTTTAATTTCGTATTTTTTCCAGTCATTTTGTTAGATTTTAACAATTTTCGTACAAATTCTAATGCATTTTCAACATTTTTACATAAATTTAACAAAGTTTATAACAAATAAACATATAATTTCTTTATTTCTTACTTTTTCGACCCAATATTTTTCTTTGGTTTTCATATTTCTGTTAACGATTGTAGAATAAAATCTGCTGCATTTTCATAGTTTCATGAAAACCTTCAGAACACACAAACCGCATTTACAACAAATAATACTCTCTTTAATACTTCTTCATTGCGATATTTTTCTTTTTATTTCATTTTTCTATCATCATTTTATAAGATTTTTATCAATTTCAGGTCGAAATTTACTGTATTTTCATCGAATTTCATGAATTTTGGTACTTGAAGCATTGTTTCGGAGATTTTCCTTTCCCCTAATACCGAAAACTATCGATTTTATTCGAGTATGTAAATTGAAAAAATCTCTGCATTTATGGAAATCGTACAATTACTTACAAACTTATAGCGTTTTTAATTTTTTTTTGTGTACATTGAGTAAAATAATCATCTCTATAATAGTATTATTATTCTCATGTTAGATAACTGTTTAATACTGCGTGCGAAATATTTTTACGGAACAAGTAATACATATGTCCACAAGATAGTCATTTTAGTAAATTTATTTTTTCATTTCAATGATAGATGATATCAGAGAAAATCATATCAAACCTGTTTTAATATTGTTGTTTTTTGATTTGTTCATATGATTCACTTATATTTTTTAACTTTCAAAGGAATTACACACTGTATAATTTAAATATTCACTATGCATCATTTATACATGATACATAAATTTATACTGTAACGTTAAAACGATAAGCAAATAAAAAAAACATATGGCGTAACCTCCCGGACCGCTTGTTGGAACAAAATAAGCGGTTGGAACAAACTGTTTGGGTCTAGATCATTCCGTGGCCTAGTCCACAGAGACGTAGATCTGCCTACATTGTTCTAGAATGATCCAGGCCCCACTATTTACGATATATATAAGGGGCAGAGACTGAACGAGTGAGTTAAAGTCTGTGTCTTGACTGTGTTGCTCAAGTCATATGATTGTATGTGATAAAGTTATCAATTTTGTAACCTGCTCATATATTTAAGTTTTAATAATTCGTTGGCATTGTGATAACTGAATATTTCTGTTAATAAATATTCTTTAACCCACATAAGGGTTACAATACATTATACACACTTACACAATATACTTATAACAGACAATATACATTCAACACACATAAATACATAAAATACGTTATACACACATACATACGAAATATATACTATACGCACATAAATACGCGATATACTATAAACACACACACACACACACACACACACACACACACACACACACACACACACACACACACACACACACACACACACACACACACACACACACACACACACACACACACCCTAGGCTTGCCCAGCCATAACCACCACGTGGTCCAGGCCCAAACCAACCTTAAACACCATGTGGTCTCAAGGCGGGTTCACACGGGATCGTGAATTGGGCGAGAGCACTACCTCCCGGCTAGTCAGTCGTGATCACTACCACGTGTGAACTAGTGGTAGTGGGAATGTTGGTAGTGCACGACCTTGAAGTGACGGGTCGTGAAATCTCCATTTAGTTGGAGTGAGCACGAGGTAGTGAATAGGGCGAGAACACGACCAGTAATGCGCATGTCACACGACTTGCTTTTTTCCAGTAGGAGCTCATAACCTTATATAGTTCACACGGTGCCTTTGTTGGTCGTGCATCTCTCGCGCTTATTCTAGTTATGGCAGAATATGAAGCCGCAAAAGTTGTATGCGAACTATTAGTGCAAGAGCTGAGTAATCAATTGAAAAAAGTTCAAAACAAGAGGAGAAAAGTGTGGGTTCGAGACTGGGTAAAGAGGCGGAATTCATTCGGCGCCAGCAACAGTCTTTGCAGGGAATTATCGCTGGAAGATCCGAACAGCTACAGGAACTTTTTTAGAATAGAAACAATCCTGTTTTGGTTTTTGCTCAACAAAGTGAAACCAGCTATTCAAAAGCAAGAAACGAATATGAGAACACCGATCCCAGCAGAAACTTCAAGTAACTTTAAGATTCTTAGCTACTGGCGATTCATTTGCCAGTCTACAATATTTATTCAGAATACCAAAGAATACCATCAGCACATTTATCCCCGAAGTTCTGGATGCAATTTACTACGCTTTATTGGATTACGTGAAAGTAAGTACATTGAAAAAGTTTTTTTTGTTATAAAAAGGTTGCTTGCTAGTTTGTTACCTACATTTATTTATTTCTTAACCACTAATTTTTTATTCTAGGTGCCAAACTCAGAAGAAGAATGGAGAGAAATCGAAAGATTTTTTGATGAAAAATGGAATTTCCCAGGGTGCGTTGGAGCTATTGACGGCAAGCATGTAGCTATTCGTGCTCCAATGTTTAGTGGCAGTGAATACTATAACTACAAAAATTCGTTCAGTATAATACTTTTGGCTGTATGCGTTGCAAAATATTGCTTCCGGTACATAGACGTTGGAGCCCAAGGTCGATATTCTGATGGGGGTGTTTTTGATCACAGCTCCCTTAAGCGAAGTATTGAAAACAATGAACTTCATATTCCTAATAACTTCGTGTTTCTTGGAGACGAAGCTTTTCCTTTGAAAGTGTATTTGATGAGGCCCTACCCAAGAAAAGATTTAAATACGAAATGTAAAACATTTAACTATAGTCTTTCTAGGGCAAGGAGAACCATAGAAAACGCGTTCGGACTTTTGGTGTCCCGATATCGAATATTTGAGAAGCCTATAGCAACATCTGTACGGACCGCCACAAAAATAGTGAAAACAGCTTGCGCCTTACATAACTGGCTATAATCCAGATCGGAATCTTCTGATTTTTCTGAGGGGATTATTGATGTAGAAGATTTGGAAGCCTGTACTTTTACACCTGGATCATGGAGATCACAACAAGAAAGCAAAGGGCTCATCAGGCTGAAGCCATTCCCGCCTAGATGTCCTGATCGAAGCGCAAGAGAACTGAGACAGTTTTACTGTGAATATTTCAATGGTGCTGGAGCAGTGCCATGGCAAAATGAGATGATTCCTTAAATATTCAACATTAATGCTTGTATATTTTTTACATTATGGAAAAATTAAGTATGAAAAAATATAAATGTACAACCTTGTTGTTTATTCAAAAATATATTTTTAAATCCCTTGCCAAAAAAAACAAATATACTATATTAAAAATTTATTAAAAAATACCTTACAAAAACTGTACAACTGAACCATAGGTAATTAAAGCATTATTATCAAATTACATGTAAAATATGGTTAATAAAAAATGTTCAATGTTGACGTTTTTCTAAACATAAAAAGAACCAAATTAAAACTCAAATGAAATTAATTTGAAATTTACATAGCGTATATGAATATGAAATAAATTACAACGAGTCAGCTAAGATTATTTTATGACGTCAATGCAAATATTTGAAAAATGACTATAAAAAATATATTTTGATACTGTAAAATAAGTGGATTATATAATCTATAAAAGATTATACAAATTAAATAAACAAAATTATAGAGAAACAGAAAAATAACCGCGACCGCGTTTAATACAATTATTTTATGCAGTAGTCTGTTGCCTGGGAACCGGGTTTTTCCTGGAATTTCCTCTCTCATGACTCTGGATGCAAGTTGCTGCAGCAAAACTTTACATGGTTAGTTTTGTACTTAAATATGCTATGTCATGGTATAAATGCTTACATGGAACTCGTTGGAACTTACATTTTAAAATCTTCATGAAGTTTTAGGTTTTAAGAAAAAAACATGGCGAGTTTGAAAAACTCCAAGTCTACTAAAAAAAAATCGTTAGGTATTCTTTGATATGCCGTTTTATAGAGATTGTATTGTAGTTTGAGAGAAATATAATTATTTTGTAAAAAAAAATTTCTTAATAGTGAAAATAACATACATATGTACACTACACTTTCCATTTGAAATAGCTTACTTAAGAATGGCAATGCTTGAAAAATCGCTGCGGCCAAACGAATCAAAATTATTCAAAACCAATATTACCTATTAGCAGCAGGTATCCTATTGATATATATCGAATTTTTGCACCATTATTGCTGGATTGGGACCACTGTGCAACGTCTCGTTGTAAACTTGATCTCTTATGCCTTTCCGGAAATTGAGAATGTTTTCGGATACAAGAGCCATTTGACCAAAAGTGATGAAAGCCATTTTCATAATAAGTTATTAATGAATTGCTGATCATCATTATTCCTTAAAAAGGAAAATCAAGCAAAAGACAAAAAAATGTATATATGAAAACTTATATATTTAATGCACATGCACCTGCACAATTAATCACTGAATTTATTATATATTATATGAATATATATGGGTATATAAATATATATATATATATATATATATATATATATATATATATATATATATACTTATATATATATATATATATATATATATATATATATATATATATATATATATTCATGGGTCCTCAGGGGGGGAGGCAGGGAAGGGCAGCTGTCCCCCAAGAAATTAAGAAATAAAAACTACCAATTAAATAAATTCGTATTCATTTATTACGTTTATCAAGGGACGCATACCTCATCAGAATACCCAATATTACTCCCTTATTTATGGTCATTGTAGCCGGGTATCTGAGACCCCAGAAAGCGCCCCCTATTCGGTTGAGGCAGTTTAGAGTCAGAGCTACCCTATTTCTCAGGCACTCCAGCGACGATATACGATTGAAGCAGGCGTGCTCACTCCAACTAAATGGAGATTTCACGACCCGTCACTTCAAGGTCGTGCACTACCAACATTCCCACTACCACTAGTTCACACGAGGTAGTGATCACGACTGACTAGCCGGCAGGTAGTGCTCTCGCCCAGTTCACGACCCCGTGTGAACCCGCCTTTATAAGTTGGAGTGAGCACGCCCGCTTCAGTCGTATATCGTCGCTGGAGTGCCTGAGAAATAGGGTAGCTCTGACTCTAAACTGCCTCAACCGAATAGGGGACGCTTTCTGGGGCCTCAGATACCCAGCTACAATTACCATAAATAAGGGAGTATTGTTGGGTATTCTGAGGTATGCGTCCCTTAATAAACATAGTAAATGAATACGAATTTATTTAATTGGTATCATATTATCATATTCGTTTCTTGCTTTTGAATTGCTGGTTTCACTTTATTGAGCAAAAACCAAAACAGGTTTGGTTCTATCCTAAAAAAGTTCCTGTAGCTGTTCGGATCTTCCAGATATAATTCTCTGCTAATACTGTTGCTGGCGCCGAGTGAATTCCGCCTCTTTACTCAGTCTTGAACTCACGCTTTTTTCTTCTTGTTTTGAACCTTTTTTCAAGCGAATCCTCAACTCTTGCACTAATAGTTTGCATACAACTTTTGCGCCTTCATATTCTGCGAGAACAAGCGCGAGAGAAGCACGACCAACAAAGGCACCGTGTGAACTAGATAAGGTCGTGAGCTCCTACTGGAAAAAAGCAAGTCGTGTGACATGCGCATTACTGGTCGTGTTTTCGCCCAATTCACGACCCCGTGTGAACCCGCCTTCATGGTAATTGATCGTAAAACCACTTATCAATTTGGGGAATATATTTGTGGGCAAGGTCCATCACATCTTTATATTTCAGCCAGTGTGGTACCAGCAGCCTTGAGTGGTAGGTAGGTGGTTTGCGTATGCTTCTTGAAGGTTGTTCAACAGTATGGGGATGCTGTTTTGGATGTTGAACATTCGTACTGTTTTGTTACACAATATTCCAACACTTTCACTTGCTAAGATGTTTCCTGCATTGATTACGGATGTTTGATAAGTGAAAACCCTAAATTTTTTTATCAAAATTTTTTCCCCTTTTGCTGCCATTAGATATGATGTAAGGGGTTTTCAGGAAGAACCCTTTTATTTGGTCAACGAAGTTAAACAGTGGTGAATAGTAACCTCCCTGTAAAGAAAACACGCCATTCATTTAGGGGAACAAAGAGGTAGCTCCAGGAGCTACCGCTTTCTTGCAACAAACTAACATGACATGCAGCTCCATTTCTCGATCAACTCTGGTAATAACGATTGAAGCTTAATCCTTCTTGTACCAAAAAAAGAGGTTTTTTTCTTTTTGACAAGATAGTGTTTGTAACTCAAAACAGCCATAGGATGGAGCTACATCTTTTTTGCAGCAAACCCTTCAATTATAAGTTAAATAAATTTGACTAAATTTGATTATTGCTAATTAAAATAGATTAAATTATGTAAAAAATTTGTGAGTTTCATTGCCAATATCTCATAACCTATCTTTAGGTAAAATAAAAAAAAAGCTGGAGGGTGTGCAGAGACTTTTGTTAGTAAGTGTAGATCTCGAAAAGGTGGATCGATCATCGGAGTCAGATGAGGACATGGCTTCCAGTCGGGTCCGTCTTGATGCAATCTACTACACAAGTGGAAATGATGGAGGTAACCCATTTTATGTTTCTATTTTGGTCAATGGGAAAAAAATCAAATTTAAAATAGACACAGGGGCGGATGTATGTGTAATGGGTCTTGAAGATTCGAGACGTTTAAATCCAACTCCCCGAATTACTAAGAAGGTTTTAAGGGGGGCAGGTGGAATTTCTTTAAATGTTATTGGGGTATCTCAAGTTACCCTAAGTTACGGGGAATTAACCAGGGAGAAAGAAATTTATAATATTTCGGGCCAAAAAGAACCTCTGTTGGAAAGGGGGGCTATTTCGGCGTTCCATCTGTTGAGAGGTAATATAATATAGATGAAAAAACTTCCCCAAATGAGGTTATTAAAAAAATGTCCCCAAGTTTTTAGTGGACTAGGAGAGATCGTAGGTGACCCCTACAAGATAGTGCTTAAACCTGGAGCTAAGCCGTTTTCTGTTCCCTGCCCTAGACGAGTGCCTTTTCCCCTCCGGGATAAAGTCAAAGCGGAGTTGGATGACATGATTAGAAAGGGGGTAATTCAGCCACAGATTGAGCCCACAGATTGGTGTTCACCAATCGTTGTGGTCCCAAAAAAGTCAGGAAATATAAGGCTGTATGTAGATTACATAGAGTTAAATAAGTTTGTGATGAGGGAAAGAATTATTCTGCCTTCGATTGAAGATTTGCTACCGTCTTTGGGTTCTGGAAGAGTGTTCTCCCTTCTCGATGCTAATTGTGGATTTTGGCAAGTTCCGTTAGACCATGATTCTTGGAAATTGACCACCTTCATTACTCCCTTTGGGAGATATGTTTCTAAACGCTTACCCGTTGGGATATGTTCGGCCCCAGAATACTTCCAAAAAAAAAAATGTTTGAGGCTGTAGAAGGCCTTGACGGAGTCATGAACGTGGCTGATGACTTAGTTCTTTTCGGCAAAAATCATGAAGAACACGATTACCGCCTAAATCTTTTACTAAAGCGCTTGCAAGATAGGGGTATCACTCTTAACCAGGAAAAGTGTGAATTTAGGTCAACTAAAATAAAATTTTTAGGACACTTGATTGATCATGGAACAGTTAAACCTGATCCGGATAAAGTCAAGGCTATCTTGGGTATGAGTACACCTACGACTAGAAAAGAACTTAGATCTTTCTTAGGCTTAGTGAATTACCTAATGAAATTTATTCCACACATGTCGGAACACACAAAGCCGTTACCAGATCTGCTATCAAATCGGAATCTGTGGACATGGGATGTTGTTCAAGAAAACTGTTTTATTCGTTTAAAATCTCTAATTGCAGAGGCTAGTTCCCTTGTCCGTTATGATGTCAATAAGGAGACTCGAGTAAGTGCAGATGCGTCTAGCTACGGAATCGGAGCAGTCCTCGAGCAGAAAATCCAGGGTCGGTGGTGTCCAGTGCAGTATTTATCTCGGAAGTTGAGCGAAGTCGAGAGCAAATATGCTCAAATAGAGAAAGAAGCCTTGGGACTAACGTGGGTATGCGAAACACTAGGAAAATATTTATTGGGGAAAAAGTTCGAACTATTGACTGATCATAAGCCTTTGGTGCAAATTCTTTCTGAGAAACCTATCGGAGAATTATCGGCAAGATTACAAAGGTTCCGAATGAGGCTCCTTCCCTTTGATTTTCACATCAGGCATGAAAAAGGGAAGAAGTTTATTGCTCCAGATGTACTTTAATAATATAATAAATAATAAAAGAAATAGAGTGTCAAATCAGGTACATTTTTGAGGATATACTGATTACTGACCGTCGACTTGAAGCAATCAGAAAGGCCCAGAAAAGTGATCCACGGTATAGAGAAATAAAAAGACAGTATCATGACTGGTGACTGGTCAGCGCTAGAAAATACAGATCTTAATAGGAAACAAGGTAACCTTGTCTTCCATAATGACCTGATCATGAGAGGCACTCGGGTATATGTTCCTCCTTTCCTACGATCTGATATTTTGAGGATTCTGCATAAAGGTCATTTTGGAATCAATAAATGTATAGGACTAGCAAAGAAACTGTTGGTGGCCAGGAATAACGAGAGATATAAAGTTAGAGATATCTCGATGTAACGACTGCATTGAAAACTCACCTATTACCTTTGAACTTTTGGTTCCGTCGAACATACCAGATCGTCCGTGGCAATTTGTGGGAGCAGATTTGAATATGAAAACCAAGTATATATTGTTGTACAAGACTATTTTTCCAAGTATTTAGGATTGGTCAGTTTACATAGGACTAACAGTAAAGCAGTTATTAGCGTTCTCAAAGATATTTTCGCTAGGCATGGAATCCCAGAGGTTCTTCGGTCTGACAATGGAACTCAGTTTCGCTGCAAGGAATTCAATGATTTTGCAAACGAATTTAATTTCATTTTAGTTACTTCCAGTCCCAAACATTCGCAATCTAATGGCCAGTCTGAAAGGGCAGTTAGAACAGCTAAATGTATTCTTAAAAAGAATGTTGATATCGCGGATGGTCTACTGGCCTTTAGGAGTAGTCCGGTTGATGGTGGTTACAGCCCTGCGGCATTGCTGTTTGGAAGAAGAATCAGGACATCCCTGCCGACTGTGGGGTCTCAATTAGAGCCGAAGTGGCCAGATTTAAACGCGTACAAGAAGACTCTAGAGGAAAGCAAAGCAAATATCAAATTCTATTTTGATCGGCGTCATGGTGCAAAGACTTTGGAGCCTTTGAGTAAAGGGATGAGAGTCTGGATCCCAGATTGTGGAAGATATGGCACAGTGGTGGATTTTGGTGTTACTAACAGAGATTATATAGTGGATATCGATGGTAAACAATTCAGAAGGAATAGAAGATTTTTGAAGCCTGTCTATTTCAAAGTCCCACCGGTGCCAGAGGAGGCCTATGAGAAGAGAGATAAACGTGAAGAATTTAGCACTACCCATCGCAAGATAGAAAAGACGATACCTGATCTTCCAGTTAGGTGGAATGAAGACTTCGTTACGCGAAGTGGAAGAAAGGTAGTTCCTCCAAAGCGGTATTCACCTTAGCTTTAAAGAAAGGAGGATGTAAAGGATATAATTGTACATAATAATGTCATATGATCAGTTGTTATAAAATATATTTTTTATTCAGTTTTTTTTAATTTAAGTGAGTAAGCTATGTAACGGTTATATGTATGTAAAATGTTGTTGAATAAAGATTATTCTTATTGTTATAAACTCTTTACAATCTCCACTTAAAAGAACCCTTTTGGGGGTTTATTTATTTCTGAAGAACGTCTACAGCGATCGGGAGTCGAAAGCTGGTATCTATTAAAGCTAATCAAGGCCCTTTTTAACAGAAAAAAACGCCATGGGAGTTCGATAATAAAAGGTCACATAACCTCTCATAACTGGCCATGCCCAGCAGTCACTCTTCAGAACTTGTACCCAATTGATTATATTTTCCAAGTGATTTATATCTGGTTTGACCTCTCATTGGATTTTCGCCTGATGAATTAATAATTCCATCCAGGGGAGATTTATTAATTAAAATAAATAAATAAATGAGAACCTTGAAGTTATAGAAATAGTTTTCATTAAGGTAAAATATGAGATACAAAGTCATTGTAGGTAAAGAAAAATCAATAAAATGTATTGATTAATGATAATGTAGAAATTAAAAAAAAAAAAAACAATTTGCATTAAACAATTTACTTACATAAAAATATACATACAAAATTCAAAATCTAAAATTACATGAACATAGAAATTAAAAATAATTATAATACCTTATTTAAAATTAGTACCAACACACCCACTCAATATCTACTGGGCTACTGGAAAATCTGCAACTATAGTTTCAAGAAAGAAATCTATTCATTATTTTAATGGACTTTTATGTTACACCAAATAGCTAAGATGAAATTACTTACCAGCCGCTACATATACAGGATGTCCCGAATTTAAATGGCAAAACTTCAGGAACTTATAGGGGACCGAAAAACTAAGACAATAAGTCCTTTAGAGATTTGCTCGTTTTTGCTTAGTTTTAAAGAAAATCACAAAAAAGAAACAAAACAAGTTTTCATTTTTGTACTCATTTATTTACATTTATATTTATTTATGTTCTTTTTAATGTAAATATTGCTCAAAATGTTGTCCTCTTGCACCAACGCAAGCATTACATCTAGCACTCAACTGATAAATTGCAGCTAAACATTGTTCTCATGATATTTGGTGCACTGCATCTATGATTCGGTCTCTTAATTGCTCTCTTGAGTTGATTGACACCGAATAAACTTCCTGCTTCAAGGTTCCCCATACAAAGAAATCCATGGGTGTCATATCAGGTGATCTGGGGGGCCAAGGTACTACTCCTCCACGTCCAATCCATCGTTGTGGATAATTTATATCCAGCCAAGCTCGAGCAGCTCTGCTATAATGAGCTGGTCATCCATCGAGTTGGAACCACATTTCAATCCGCTGTTGTAAGGGAATGTCATCTAAATAATTAGAAAAGTCGTTCTCCAAAAAATGTGTAAATGTGATTCCATTCAGTCTTTCAGGTAAAAAATATGGTCTCACCAGTAATCAGTTCCAAATTCCAAGCCAAACATTAATAGCAAATTCATGCTGAAACCTATTCTCTCTAATAGCTCTGGGATTTTCAAGAGCCCATACATGATCACTTCTTTAACAATTCCTCCTCTTGTAAAGGTAGCTTCATCGGTCCATTGTTATGAATGAAAATAAAGAATTTCATAGACCTGACTTAAAGATTTTAATAAGCAAAAACTTTACATACATTAGTGAATTTGTTAGAACAAAGTAATGAAAATTAGAACATATGTTTTAAATAAATAATTAAATTATATCTTCTTGCTCATTCACACCTCCCTAAAAAGTTATGAAGTCTTTGAAGCGAGCAGGTGGTTTTCTTTCACGGATAGGACGATTTTCTGCCGGTAGTACTGTAGGGGATCTACCTTCATCATTGTTTAAATCTTCTTCAGCTTTGTCATCTCTTATCGGATAGGTTAGTGAAGGAGCTTCGTTGTTATCCAAGGTCTTATTTTCTTCAGTGGGATTCTTACTTGTCCGTATTATTGAATCTCCAGTAGGTGCCAAGTGTCGGGTTGAAACTGTCGATTCTCTACCGTCAGGAAGTCTAATGTGAGCATATTCTGGATTAGACTCCAGTAGCTATACTTCTTCCACAAGAGGGTCGTATTTCGTTGTTCTGATATGTTTTTTCATCAAAACAGGGCCAGGCTTAGTTAACCAAGTAGGCATAGAATAACCATTAAACGATCGGCGAGGGTGATTGAACATACGCTCATGCGGTGTGGCATTCATAGAAGTGCAAAGTAGTGATCGTATAGAGTGAAGTGCCATGTCAAGCACATCTTCCCACTGCTCTGTTCTCCTATCCAATGGCTTAAGGGCAGGCATAATGCTCTTCCAAATAATGTCATTATATTTTTCTACCTGTCCATTCCCTTGTGGATTATAAGGAGTAGTTCGGCTGGTAGCAATTCCGTGGGAAGTTAAAAACGATTTGAGTTCCGCCGACATTAAGGAGCTCCCTCGATCAGAATGGACGTAAGCAGGTGTACCAAAGAGGGCAAAAAGTTGGTTCAAATGCTTGATTACCGTACTAGCAGATGTATCTGTGCAAGGGAAGGCAAAAGGAAATCTGGAGAACTCATCCACAATGGTGAGTAAGTATTTGTTTCTTGACGCAGAGGAGAGAGGGCCTTTGAAGTCAAGATTAATGCGTTCGAAGGGCGCTATAGCTTTAATTAAGTTTCCAGAATGTGAAAAATATCTGGGTTTCAACTCTGCACACACTGTACAAGAGCTTGTCATTTTTTTTATGTCTTCTAAGGAATAAGGAAGGTTCTTCGCGCGGATCCAATGTAACATTCTCGTTATCCCTGGATGACAGAGTGAGTTATGGAGCGTTCGAAGATCGGTAATTGAGTTTGTTGTGGCACTTATTCTTCAGCAGCATTATTCTCATTACCTGGACGATATATTACATCAAATTTAAAGCAGGATAATTCTTGTCGGCATCTTAAGATTTTTTCGTTTTTTATTTTATTGTTGTGCTGTTGATGGAATATAAAAGATACAGAACGCTGATCTTTTAAAATTTTAAAAGGTCTACCTATGAGATAATGCCGCCAGTATCGCAGTGCTTCCACAATGGCGTATGCCTCTTTTTCGATGGAAGAGTGCTGCAACTCTGATTTATTTAGCGTTCTAGAAAAAAAAAGCGACTGGTCTCCCAAGTTGACTCAACGTAGCAGCTGTAGCGAAATGGGATGCATCCGTTTCTACTAGAAATGGGGCGTCATCAACTATAGCAGCTGTGGCTGCGTTGGCTATCTCGTTCTTCAGGGCATTGAAGACTGAAATAGTCTCTTCAGGTATGGGAAATACTGTTTTCAGAAAAGGGCATATCTTTTCTGAAAACCTAGGAATCCATTTACTATAATACGAGAACATGCCCAGAGCTCTGTGCAGTGAGGCAGCGTTTTTAGGCACGGGAAGGTCTAACAGTGGTTTCATGCGTTCAGGATCAGGTGTTGTTAGAGATAACGTAACCCAGTAAATGAATTGTTTTAACCGAAAATTGACATTTTTCTTCGTTCAAAGTTAGGTTATACTTTCTCGCAGCATTAAGAAAATGATTTAAGTTTTTGTCGTGGTCTTCTTGATTTTTTCTACACATCGTCACGTCGTCCAAATAAGGGTACCTTCGAGATTTTCGTCTTGTACAATGCGGTCGATAACCCTCTGAAAGCAAGCGACCCCGTTTGTAACCCCGAAAGGAACCCGAAGAAATTGATACAATTTTCCGCTGGCTTCGAATGCAGTCTATTGCTTCTCCGATTCTAGTATGGGTATCTGGTAGGTAGTAAGCGCTCTTGAGATCTAAGGTGCTTGATAAATTTATTATCTTCATTCGATAATTTTCTGGATTTAATTGCAATCGGTGTGCAATTTCTCATTAGATTCGCAAAAATAGATACCGGTTCAACTCACGCTAGTGCTACGCTACAGATTTTTAAAGCAGGCAGGGAACCATTAAAACCTATTTCTACTACGGAATGTTTTTTGAGAATATCATGCCCAATTATCGCATCGCAACAAAGATTTTTCATAATTAATAGCGATACATTGTTTTAAGAGTGTTCACCTAGTTTAAGGTCCGCCTTACATTGACCAGTTATTTCCGAATAGAGAGATGAATTTGCCATTGATATTCGTACTTTATACGGCAAAACCATTAAATTACATTCTCCCACGAGGGCAGAGTTTAAGAAACTCAGAGAACTCCCAGTATCGATTAGCGCTTTTAACCTTATCCCATTTAAAGTTATACTAACCGTTGAATGAATTAGACTGTTTGGAGAAGCCGCCGTCGTGTAAGCAAGCAAGTTGGAAGCCGCTGATGGTTTTGGTTCACGGTGTATGCGCCCGTTTGTATTGTTCTGATTATGTTTCCACGATTGACAAGAACGTTTCCAATGACCGGTAATTCCGCATTTCATACATACCGCATCCTTGGCTGGGCAGGATGATCTGGGGTTCCAGTTGGATCCACAAAAGTAACATAACCTTGATGAGATAGCGACGGTTTCTTCGTTTTCAGTTTCGGTAGCAGCACTTGGAGAACTGTGAATGGAATAAGATACTGACTGTTTTTCGGCCAATTCCAGGGCTCTTGCTTGGTCATAAGCCTCATCTAAATTTAGCTTAGTATTCTCTAATAACCTTTGCCTAATACGAGAATTAGTTAATCCTGTAATAAAAGCATCTCTTATATATAAGTTCTTACGTTCATCAGCTGAAACGGCTTGGAAATTGCAGTCTTTACTTAATCGTTTTAAATTTTGCAGACACTGGTCTATTGATTCCTCTGGTTGTTGGCTTCTGGTTGCTAAACAGTGCCTTGCGTATATCTCGTTCCGAGGTTTGACATAAAGTGCTTCAAGAGTCGTGATGGGAGCATCAAAATTATCAATTTCACTAATATATTCATAAATGTGGTGCAATATAATTAGTTAAAAGTTGTAGCTTACCTCCTTCATCAACCTTTTCTATCTTCTTTACGAAATTGTAGAAAGTTTTTTTCCAATGCATCCAACTTTTATCGGCCGGCCGTTACTGTTTTGGTTCTATTTCATAACGCTCTGCTCGCAAATATTTATCTATCTAAATTCCGGAGGTTAGAAATAACAAACACTAGTAACTTTATGAGTATTTTTAAAAGTTGTTTTTGTTTATTAAATTGTTATGAATGAAAATAAAGAATTTCATTGACCTGACTTAAAGGTTTTAATAAACAAAAACTTTACATACATTAGTGAATTTGTTAGAACACTTTAACAAAGTAATGAAAATTAGAACATACGTATTAAGAATGACCCAGTTGGTTATTATTAAATAAATTAATAATACTTCAATAAGGTGTGGACTGTAATTAAGGTGGTGGTAAAACGTATCGTACTAAATCCGGTACTCACCGTTCGCTGGTTCTCTGGGCTGGAGGAGCGGTAGGTAGTTTCTCTGGATCCTCTCGACGCCCTGGCAGTGCGCGGAGAGATATGAGGTAGGCGATTTTGTCCAAGTTTGTCGCGGTACATCTATCACTGACTAAGGCTAAGCGCACTCTGTCCGTACTATGCCCGGGCTTAAGATAAGGCCCGCAAGCAGTGGCTTAGAGATAAGTACCAAAATAAGGTACGAAACATAACCCCACCCGTGAAATGATCTAATTTCACCAAAAAATAATTAAAAAACACTGCTAGGAAATTTGCAGTACAGGCCAGGAAGGAAAGCAGTCTCGACCCCCGAAAACAATAGAAACATTCACAATATTCTTAAAAAAATCAAAAATCTTCAAAAGGTACATAAAATACAAAGTATATGGCTTCTAAACACTATATACAATACATACAAAAGAATAAAGGAAATCAAAAGGTGGAATCGCCGGAAGGGAGTGGTACTATCTTGTGTGCAGGTCGAACCAGCTCAGAAGTGGGGGTTTTGAGACGGACTACCCTAACAACGCCATCTGGCCTCGGGAGTATCTTGACCACTCCTGCCAGGATCCATTGCTGTAATGGTACAGCTCGTTCGTGGAGTATAACAAGCTGTCCTTCTTTAATGTTTTCGCCAGGAGTGGATCACTTTGAGCGAGGAGTCAAGGTGTGCAAGTACTCGTGGTACCATCTTCTCCAGCAGTGACACAAGGAACGAGAAAGCATTTCCCAGCGTCTGTTGAAAGAAACTATGCAAGTATTTGCTTCTTCAGGACGAGCAAGGAGGGGTTGATAAGGAAATGACCCGGAGACAAGTAGTCAAGGTATCTGACGGCTCATTTCATGCTGCACATAAGGGTCGAGAGTTCAAAGCAGACTCTACTCGGCTCAGGAGCGTAGAGAATTCTTCGTAGGTTAAAGCCTGGCCATTGAGAACAGCGAGGAGGTGTCGCTTGGCAGCTTTGACGGCTGATTCCCAAAGTCCTCCCATGTGAGGTGATGCTGGAGGAATAAAGCGCCATTTGATGCTTCTTTGGCTGAGAAAGTCGGTAATATCACGATGGTGATCTCTGAGGAAAATATATAACTCCTTGAGAATCCTAGCTGCTCCGAGGAAGTTACTACCACAATCGCTATAAATATCTGATGGCAAGCCTCTCCTACCTATAAATCGATCCAGGGTAGCCATAAAGGAAGAAGTGGTCAAATCTCTTACCGCTTCAAGGTGACGGCGTGAGTACTCTTGAAAAGTGTTAAATGTGGAAGCTAACTAGTAGTTGAGAGAAGTATAAGCAAATAACAATTTTTATTGGAATTACACACTTGGTAGAAAAAAATATATAGAACTAACATATTGTTTTTAGAACTTATGACTTTTAAGTTTGGTACTAGAAATATAAATTAAATCATAGAGATTTTAACACACCCCCTTAATTTTTATTTCTAGTACCAATTTTTTTTTTTTTTTTTTTTAATTAGACACTGCTTGAATTTATTGAACTTCGTAGGTCCAAGCGGCTTGGTAAAAATATCTGCAACTTGATCCTCCGTTCTAAATTCGTCTTCCCATTCTAAACCAGGATTTAGATTGTACTCGTCGTAGTAACCAAACGCCTGGGCTTTTCTCGGATGAAACCAATCCTCACAGTATCCATCACGTTCATTGGTGGTATGTGTTGTTTGGGTTTGTTTGGTGTATGTTATGGTTTCTTTGGGTGAAATACTAGTTGATTGGAAACTAACAACCTGGAGCTCTGCAGGCTTCTTTCTCCCTGCTTGGGGTTGCGTTGGTAGGAGACTTGAGTCTGGAGTGGCAGTAGAGCTACTCACATCTGATGATCCAATGGTTGGCACACTTGAAAGACTTGACAATACGTCAGAGACAGGAGCTATGCCAAAGAGAGAAGAGCATTTCGTAAACTTTCTTCTGATCTTTGTCAGGATTAGGAGTGCGAAGTGCTGCTTCTTCAGAATCAATCGGCTCTTTTTCCCTTCCCTTCCTTTCTTTTTCCTCTCGGATTGCCTGTAGTCTGTTTTTTTTCTTTTCTTCAATTGCTTTTAGCTATTCTTCCCTATCATTTCCCTTAATTTCTTCCTGAAACGTGAATAAAAAGTAGTCATTTAATTTTAATGGCAACTGTTTCTTCCTTTTACCTTTACCTAAAGTTTCTTCTGATTCTTGATTTTCTTGATCTTGATTTCTTTGTTCTCTATGCTGATACTTTTTAAGTTCTGCAACCTCAGGGTCTTCATCTTGAGCTATTTCTTGATCCATGGCCTGCAAATCTTCTGGGTCTTCATTTTGACCTTCAATAGTCTCGATCACAGCATCTTCACCCCCTTCAGGTTCCTTCTCTTTGTCATCAATACCGCTTACCTCGTCGGCTTTGTTTGCATAATTTCCATCACTATAATAAGCCTGTTCTGATTTCAAATGTATATTGTATAGACCAGCATCATTTTTCATACCTTCAAGAATAACTCTACCCGCTTTAGAAATTTTAACGTTATCCTTTAGAAATGTAACTTCTCCCCCATTCTTAATGGTTGCATTCTCACTTAAAACATTTTTTGTGAGACTCGGAACGTATAAAACATTATTTAATATACAATTTTCTGTTTCGATAGTACCTACAGATTTGGCCAACGAGACATCACAATGTCTAGCTGTAGAAATAACTGTATTTGTGGGCCGGGCTTGGGACAAATGAGCATTTGTATTAGTCGTGTGCGAACTTGTACCAGAATCTAGAATCCATTCATTTTTCAAACTTGTTTTATCTTCGTTAAAATAGGAAAGAAAGACTGACTTGTCTCTGTTTTGAAAATTTTTATTTCGGAAATTTTGTTGTTTAGTGCGGTTCCTATAAAAGCATTTTTCTTCAGGGTGATTTGTTTTGTGACATATTTTACTGGGAGGATAAAATTTAGGATATTCTTCATTATTTTTACGTTTGCAAAATTGAGCTTTGTGGGGTCCTTGACACCTATAGCATTTAAGTACTCGGGTATTAAAGGCAGTTGGTAAATTTGAACTTTTCGGTATCCTATTTTCTTCTTTAATTAGGCGGGACATTAAATTTTCTAAAGTTTTCTTATCTTCACTCGAACCATCCCAAGAACTTTTAAATGAATTATAGTAGGGAGGCAGAGTAGTGATTATCCTAGCCATGATCATATCATCATCAATTTTCTTTTCTAATGAATTCATATAATAGACTATAATTTGTAAAACACTTAAATTAGTAGCCATGTCTAGGGATTCATTAAACTCAAATCTAAAGAAATCATCTAAAGCACTACATTTTTGTTCAAAAGTATTTTGTTCATAGAGCTTTTTAAGTTTTTGAAACATTTCTGCTGATGTGTCGCAGTTCATCAAGTGAATTTTGTTCTTCCTATCAACTCTTAACACAACCATCTTTTGAGCTGTAGCATCCCTACGTAGCCATGAATCCTTATTTTCAGCTGGACATACTTCTTTACCATAAACAATATCTAACAGACCAGCAGCTTTTAATAACACAGTTAAATCAAACTTCCAGCTTGGAAATGCTGCCTTCCCTGTGAGGGTATCTACTTGAGATATTTCACTATTTTCTACCATCTTAAAGGTCATAGTAATATTAATGGGAAAGTGCAACTTACCACAACGATGAGCAGATGCTGACTTACTCTCACCCAAAAAATATTATTATCTTTCTTCTCTTCTAATACTAGCCAATAGTCAGACGGCCCATAACCTGTTGAGAAGTGTTAAATGTGGAAGCTAACTAGTAGTTGAGAGAAGTATAAGCAAATAACAATTTTTATTGGAATTACACAGTTGGTAGAAAAATATATAGAACTAACATATCGTTTTTAGAACATATGACTTTTAAGTTTGGTACTAGAAATATAAATTAAATCATAGAGATTTTAACAAGTACATGGGCATACAAACACGGCTATCAAACATTTGATGCGGGGAACGTTGCGCCGAGATGATGATTTCATTAAAAAGGGGCCGCCATAGTCGACTCCGACGCGCTGAAAGTCGGGAAGGTCACCCATCAGCGGAGTTTTGGGCTTAAACTTAGATTTGAAACACCTTATACAACGAAATATTCTCTTTCTAACTAGGTTTCTCAAACATGGTATCCAATATTTTCTATTAATCAAGGACTGCACCAGCTGAGGACCTCCATGCAAAGAGTAAATGTGATAGTGATCACAGATCAATTTGGCTAAATGTGAGTTTTGGTGGACTAAAAAAGAATGCCTGGCTGATTAATCTTCCCCCCACCCTGAGTATACCTTCATTTGTCAAAAAGGGAGAGCTTGGCAATGGGACCATCAGGAACTTGTTCGTTTTCAAGGTAGACAAATATGTCCCTATAGTGTTCCCGCTGGCTGAGGCGTACGTAGGTGTTGAGGGACTCGTCCAGTTCAGTTGAGGTCAATGGCTGGAGGCCTGGCTGGCTTGCATCCGATTGCTTGTGATTCTTACATCTTTTGATGAAGCGCAGGCAGAAGGCTAGGACTCGGGTCAATTTTAGCAACGATGAGAATTTATTAAAATGTTCAATAAGATAATTATGCTCTTTTTTAGCAAGCAAAGATAATGGCTTTATTTCTTGCGGTTCATCAGGAGGCTCAGGTCGAGGGATAGGCCGTAAGGATGGGTTTGACAAAAGAAAATCGGGGCCTTTCCAATACAGGGCATGGAGAGGTTTCATAGGGGTAAGTCCTCTTGATACACAGTCGCTTGGGTTTGCTCCAGAAGGTATGTGACTCCACTGACTAGGCTGGGTAATATTCAGAATATGTACGACCCTATTGGCTACATAAGTTTTAAGCTGGTGTAGAGGCGTCTGAAAGCAGAAAAGAACATCTCTAGAGTCGGAAAAACAAAAAATGGATTCTATATTAAGCTTCTTTATTAGGTTGGCTAATGAATCAATAACCCTGGCCACTAACAAGGCTGCATTCAGCTCGAAAAGATTAATACTTATAGGTTTGGGAGGAGCAACCTTACTCTTGGCCCTGATAAGGTGGACATGAACAGTAATGTGTTTTCCGTTCTAAGGTAGACCACGCATCCATCCATATCCTCTCTCAGAAGCGTCTCCAAAGGCTATCAACTGGGCAGAAAATTCCTCCTGGTTCCCAATCTAACGAGGAAGGTGAACTTCTTGTAGGCATGGTAACTCTTCTAGGAAATTTCTCCAATGATTCCTGATGTCTTCTGGAACCTCTTTGACCAACCAATCTTGCGGAGCCAAAGGCGTTGAATCAAATACTTAGCCCAAAATGTGACAGGGCTCAGGTACCCATTGATATCGAAAATTCGGGCTATGACTGAAAGAATACTTCTCTTAGAAAAAACGGGATCTTGGTGATTAATGGAGTAACATAACACATCTAGCTGAGGATTCCACTTTAGGGCCAAGACCTTAACTGTTTAGGACGAAGTGGGTTCGTTAAGATCTAGAAATGGCTGATCTTGCAATTCTTGTGGAATCATGGAAAGCAGCTCACGGCAGTTACTAGAAAACTTTCGAAGGGTGAATCCACCAGCTTGGTGTAAGGCAATTAATTCTCTATACAGCGCGAGGGCTTGTTGGACAGTATCTGCACCACTGACCACGTTGTTGACATAGGTTTCTTTAAGGCACTTCTGAGCCAGCGGAAACCGGTGAGCTTCGTCATGGTATAATTTGACAATTACTCTCTGGGCATTAAAGGGTGAACATTTAAGACCAAAGGGAAGCGTAGTTAGCTCATATTCTGTGATAGGTACGGAAGTGTGTGCTCTCCAAAAGGAATGATCAAACTTTCTATCCCTTTCATTTAAGCCTATACATCGAAACATCATCTTGATGTCACAAGTCAGAGCTACCTTATAGGTGCGGAAGTTGTCTATCAACTCTCCGATGTTGGTCTGCAATTGTGGACCAGTAAGAAGGAGGTCATTCAAGGAGTTTCCACCTGGTGTCCTTTCAGAACCGTTGAAAACTATTCTGAGCTTAGTTGAAGCTGATTCTTCTTTGGAAACACCGTGATGAGTCATGTTGTAATCCGATGTGGTTGTGGCTAGGTGTACATGACCAAGCTTCATGTATTCCTGGATCTGTGCTGAGTAGGCTGAAAAATACGATGGATCTTTAGAAAACCTGGTTTCAAGCTTCTGGAAACGTTGAATGGCTAACTGTTTGGTGCGGCTCAAGTCATGAGGGACGTCTGGGCGGAATGGTAAACTTACGATGTAGCGGCTAGATTGATCTCTTGAAATGTTCCTCGCAATAGACATCTGGATTTGGTGGTGTAGGAACTGCTACTTCTTCAGATTCCCAAAACCGTTTCATATATTCGTGTAATGTGTCAACAGAAAGAAGAGAGGTTACAGAAGGGTTCGCAATGGTTGATGGAATTTCACCAAAAATGATCCAACCAATGTGGATAGTACAAGTTTTGTCCTTGATGAACAAGGGAGGATTGCTCAGGATCTCACCATGCATCTGGACACCTAACAGGAGGTCAACCTTGCCTGGAGTATGCCAATCCGCATCCGAAAGCTTAAGGGATGTGAACCGTTGCCGGACCTCCATGGAAACGGGTTGTGTAGGCAGATGATCGACAATATTGTGAGCAACTCTTGCCGAAATCTCAAAGGTTGGACTTCCTGCTTTAGGGGCAATAAGAAACTTTACTTCCGCCTGGATATGGGTATTGAGGTTTCGCCAACTCTAGAAACTGTTAATGGTTTGTTTGTTTTCCTTAGATTAAGTTTATTGGCTAGGGAAGAAGTAATAAAATTAATCTGACTGCCTGGATCAATCACAATACGGCAGTGATACCATTGACCAGAATCAGAACGAATAGAACATCTAGCGGTACCCAGTAATGCTTGGGAATTGGCTGCCGTATGGCAAGAAACGACATGATGAGGTTTAGGTTCAAAAACTGGACCAGCGTTGTCGATCTTAGGAGGAGAGTCGGCCTCGGAAGAATTCAGATGAGAAAAATTGGCTGTAGCATCATCTCTGTGGAGTAAAGTATTATGTTTACGACTACCGCAATTATGACAGCGTCCAGAACTCTAACTTGAGGACCGCTGCAGGCAAAACATAATCTAAACCTTTTCAGAATGGCATATCTAGAGTCAACATCAGCTCCAGTGAACTCAGGACATGTTAGAATTTTATGTTCCCTTTTAAAAATTGGACATTCATTTGAGTTTCTCGGTTTATTTTCCGGTTTTTTAATACTAGGCTTCGATAAAAAGGCTTTTGGTTTAGGAATATAATCGATTCTTGAATTACTAATTTTTGGGCTACAGCTCTTAATTATAGAATCATTACAAAGCTCAGCGACTCTAGATTGTGCTTTAATAAATTTAGTAAGTTCAAAAAACGAAGGAACTTCATGTTCTTTTAGTTGGCTTTCGAAAAGTCTGCGGGTGCTTTTATCAATGACATTAAAAGAAAGTTGGACCATAACAAAATCTGCCAGATTTTCTATTCCTAAAGTCTTTAATGCGTTAAAATTATCTTCAAATGTATCTAGAAATGCCCTAAAATTTCTTACATTATCATTGGGAAATGGCTTGAACTGCAGAATTTTAGTAATGTGGTAAGCCGCCACTATTCTTTTATTGGAGTATCTGTCCACAAGTTTTTTATACGCTTCATCATAATTTTCAGCTTTATATTCTATGGAAGCTACTGTTTGAGAAGCTGGATATATTTATAATGATTTAAGATAAGAGAACTTTACAATATCACTATAATATCTTTTGTGAATCAGAGTATCAAATAGGGATTTGAAAGATGGAAATTGTTCATAATGTCCCGAAAATGGAGTTATTTGAATGTCAGGAAGGTTAGGTTGAAAAAAGAAGTCATCATTGACTTCTAATTGAGGATTCTAATTGAATTCATTTGAATCATTGAATTCTAATTGAGGATTAGAATTAACGGTGGTAAGGTGCTCCCGATATTTTTCATATGCGGCCTTAATATCATAATAAATTGCATCGAAAGCCAAAGCTGCTTGGTCCACTTCAATTCTATGCTCCTTCTCCACGGAATTATTTAATTCAGAAATTTGGTATAAGACTGTGTCAAATTCTTCAAATTGGGTTTTTAAGTCTGTGGCTCTGGACATAAAAATATCTTTTTTCTCTGGTAAATTTTTTATGAGGTCAAAAGTGGTTTGAACCCGACGAAAAATTCTTTCCTTTTTATTGTTAAGCGTTTTAATAACTTCTATTGGCATAGGTGACATTATTTATTTTCTTATATTACGCAATTTATTTTCTTAATGTTCAAAGTTATGAATTTAATTATAGAAAAACAATATATATTTTTTAAAGTATTAAACGTTTTAAATAAAAAATGTTTGATTTTAAAACAAAATAATTAGGCTCCTTTCAATTTGAAAGGGGGGGGGCGCTCCCCCCCCCCCCCCTGAAAGGTGAGGACACCAATTAACTATTACTAATTCTGTATAAAAAGGACTATATTTAACTCCTTAAATGAAAAATGGATTGTCAATCTTCCCAATATCATTTATTTAAACATTACACATAGTAAAACGCCAACATTTCAGACTATTTTGTCCATCTGTTCGCGCCAACCCGCGAACACATTTTAAATTATTTACAATTGTAACATGAACAATGCCCCCTAGTGGCCAGGTAGGCAATCGTACAGTAGGAGTCAAGAGACATTACTGGGCAGCCACATCTATAGGGCCAGCACAGCCCTCAGCCTTAAGAAGAGTTTTCTTCATCAACTCATGTCCGGCTAAGGACAGACAAGGGGACTGAGATGGCAGGAAGAAGAGCAGGCATCACTTATAATGGACTTATAATATCACAGGGGCAAGCAAGTCCAACATTTCATTTTATTTATTGTATGTATTTATTTTATTCTATTCATGTATTACACCATAAATAGCAAAACCTAAAAATAGATGAACAACTGTTCTTGTTTTCATTGTATTAAAATAAATATTTCACTTTACAAAGTATGCAATGACCTTTGAACTGAGCCAACCCCATCATGTAATACAGTCCACTAAAATGAGTCATTTCATTTTTATACCAGTAAATTATAATTAATGGTGGGCAGACCGGGAAAGCCGATGCCCATCATTAAACAAAATGGTCCTCCGGGCCGGATTATTGGCAACACATATAAAATAAAATTGGTAAAATATAACATGCAAAATTAGTAACCTAATAAACAGCATTACAATTCTGTTAAGAGTCATCATTAAATTGATATGTCAATGATAATCAATGTCATAGTCATTATAATCAAAATGATATATGTCAATGCATACATCTCATATACAGCAATAAGCAAGTATCAATCTTACTGTAGTTCTTAACTGTAAATCAATCTTAACTGTAGTTATACATTGTTAGAATGTTCTTTGCAAACCTAAGAGTTTATTTTATATAAATATTTTCAGGTGATATATGTATATCTTTTCAAGTGTTTTATATGCATAGTTTTATAAAACAATACAAATGCATGTTGCATGTATTAATAAACAGTAATCGCCCAGCATCAGATAAACATTTTGTTTATTAAAGATATAAAGCATATTTAATTATTTATTTAATGTTCAATGCTGGCATTCATATTGCTTTCAAATGTTTTATCAATGCATTTCTAACAGTTAGTTTAAAATATCTATTGCATTCCAGTTTACAATCATATTATATTGAAATGCTCTCAATCATTTCATTTTCATCTTTTCATTTTAATATAATTTAATAGTTTTCTAAAATAAGAAATGCTGAACATTATTATTCATTTTAAAATGATAGTTGTAAAAACTGTATTGCTGAAATCATTTAATTTTTATTTATTTAGTCTATATTAACATTTCTCTTTAATTGTAGTTATTGCAATAAGGCCAAGTCAAGCCATTTCAGTAAATAACCTAACTTAATTTTACCTTTTCTTTTTTTTGCTACAATTCTACAATGTTTCATTATAATTGTCATTCAAATTTGATTTAAATGTTCTACATAAATACTCCTTGGATTTATCTTGTACTTACTTTTATTTCATTTATATCAAATCTTTAGGAAATGATTGTCTAAAATAATAGATTGAAATTGAAAAAAACACATTCAACAAACTTATGTTATTGAAACAATTATTTTGAATCAGAGGCAAAATAACAAAATGCTCATTCATAAATTAACTTCTTTATTACAACTTATATTTTAATTCAAACCCTTTGCCTTCCCTTAAATTTATTCACTTATTTTTGCATTTCATTCATAAAAAAAGTTAGGCCTCTGGAAAAATAATTGTTAAGAATAATGGGTTGATATCAAAAACTAATTTTTTTATAACTTTATTGTATTATTTTAATGTGTCACTAAACCACTGTAAACTGTTCACCTTAAATAGTTTACTCAATCAAATAACAAATTTAAACTCCAAATCAACCATTCTACTGAACTTATAAACATTCTATATTTTGATAGCATTACAATTAATAGTGATCACAAACACATCAATCATTTATTTCAGATATCTTTTAAATATTATTCAATCAACTACTCCAAACTAACTCAAGTTAACTTAGCCCCATTGCCATGCGGTACTGGCTAGGTTATACCGCTGTTATTGCCCATAGAGATACAAACTCTTCAACTACAAAGAACATCATTGAGATTTCATTCAAGTTAGGCAATAACTTTTTTTCACATGTTCACTACATATAGGGGTATCACTCTCAGTTAGCACTAATAACCACTTATCATTTCTTTAACTTTAAATAACATCTTCGTTGCTTATCTCATTTTAAAATTTTGGCATCATTTTCAATTGACAATATCAATTAGGAATCATTTTCTTCGAAGTTAAACAATTACTTCAATCCTTGTGGTACCACAAATATGAAGCCCACTCATTAATCATCTCATTATTATTATTTTTTCATTTTCTCTAATAGCAGCATCTATGCGTCATCAATTGACCGTGCTCTATTTATTTTAGTAAAAGCACACATTGCGTCAATCATTGACCGTGCTTGTTCATTACTGATCATTTTCGCCATCGATTGGGATATATCAGAAGCACACATTGTGTCAATCATTGACCGTGCTTATTCATTACTGATCTTTTTCTCCATCGATTGGCACTTATTAGGAGCAAACTGCGTCAAACATTGACCTTGCTAACTAATAAATCATCATTTTGCCATCTATTGGTACTCATATTCACATAAGCACCAACAGGGTCAAGCATCGGCCGTGCTTATTTATAATTGATGATTTTCGCCATCTATTTGCACTATCATCAATACCATTTGGTTATCAAACCTATTTATTGTTTACATGTACCCCTTTTGATTGGTTTTATTTTGCCCAGTGGGTGACATGATCTCTATTGCCATTCCTTTAGTTATTATTAAAAATCAGATAGTTCATTTCTACTTGCTGCTCCTGAACTCATGTTTATTCCACGCTAACATCATGATGAGCTTTCATCGACACCAGGATCTGCACCAACACTTGTGCATCCCCGGTGTAGCATTACACCAAGGCACACTTGTGCTCAACCTCTCTCTTCATTATATCATAATTTATGTGTTGTGCTCCTGCAACATTTCATTTTGTGTCGCCCTCTCTCCTCTACTGCCTTCTCCTGCCATCCTCGCCCTTGACTCAATTCATTATGATGAAAAACTCATCAGCAAACATTGAGATTCAAGCTCTATCACTGGAGCGAAAACTGAGCCGTCTTCGCCGCGACATAATCGGCACTGCTGATGTCGGTAAAAATGCCATCGCTGACATCAGCCTAAGATATTTCTTTGAGGCCACTTTAGAAACAGCCATCACTGAATGGCATAAGTTTAAAGGATACTTTTACATGCTTGTACAGCTCAAGCAAGGTCAAGGGGTTACCTTTCCAAACGACCATTGGAAATCAATCTACGAAGAGCTTCTGAAGGAGATCTCAACCTCACTAGGTTATCTCGCACAGTTTCAGAAAGTAGATGAGACACCTCAACAAGCTGGTCAACACAAGTTGGCCCATGAAAACAATAGCCTCTGCGCTGCTTCTGACGCTAGCAAAGCGTATCCGCTGAAAACAACTCAGCATACATCACCAGATGTGGAAAAATCGCATCCCGTTATCAATCATAAATGCGGCCCTCGAATCACAACTCCTACCATCAGCTCGGAGTCTCTTGTTTCAGGAGGTAGCATATATCCAGCTGCCGCAGCTGAGGACCCATTGAAGAGTTTTCAGTCTTCAAGTCAGTACAATCTTCAAGGATCTCCAGTCCTCGCAACCAATCTATCACCGCAGATGACTCATCAGAATCACAATGAAGATGCAAAACCACCACAAGGTGAAAAGCTGGCTGGAAACTGTTTTCCAAGAGCCTCAAGTCACGCAGATGCTCATCCTATTCAAAACTCTGGACAAAGATTTTCTCAGGTTCGGGCTTCAAAGCCGCAACATGCAGCTGCACAAGCACTTCAAACTGCAATGACGAGCCCTAGCGAAACATCAAGGCGCAAGGTTTCTCCCAAGCCACATGTTTTCAAAGGATCTCAAAAGGATGAGGCTAGAAAATCAGATGGAAGCAACAATGCCAAGACATCTCCACCTTTTAACACATTAAAGCTGCCTGCATCTTCAAGCACTCGCAAGGAAAATTTGCCCACAACACCGGCTATCTGCAAAGTCACTTCTAACGATTTCCTGCAAACCAAAGCCATTTCAGGAAATAAGGGATCAACATTCAAGCAACCTGCTATGATCCATAATTCAAAATTCAAGAAGGATTCACAACAGGTAGTGAGCTATCTCTCATTTTCTAAAACCAATTGTTCATCTCTAATTCCTGCTCAATCCATGAAAACCCAATGGAGTCCAAATCCTTCTTCCATCCATTATGTGTATTTAAATAAATTTCAAATTATACCTCAGAGTTTTTCTGCCACACCTAAATCTCATTATATCGCACTACCAAGTGCATTCCACCCTAAGGAAAACAATCTTACCCTTAGGCAACATATGCCTCTTTTCAATCTTGGGGTAGAACATTATCCCCACTTTTCTAACAACTGGGGATTTTCTAGGTGGGCGGCGGGTAGAATTCTACACCATCTATACCATTGTCGTCGTCATCGACCACTGCATTTCGATATGCGTATCGAAAAGGGTTGCGAACCCAATTGGAAAAGGAGGCGCAAGCCGTCCATTTTCCTTTTGGCATGCTTCTCGAAGGAGAGAAGTACTGCTATTTTTTTTTTATTTAAGTAACAGGACCTTTTATTTTCTCATTGAATTTCCTAATTTTTTTTTCTTTTCAAAGGAGACACCTTTATTTACTTTCTTTATCAGCTATTGTATTAACCTTTTACTTTACTTACATTTTTAATTAATCTTCCATTTTTTTCCCACTCTTCACTCAAAACATACAGCATTGCTTTTCATTACCCACATACTCGCTCACTACCTCAATCTACTTCTTTTTTAATATTAAATTTGAACACAAATTTAAGGTGGGCGGTATGTTCGCGCCAACCCGCGAACACATTTTAAATTACTTATGTCTGTAACATGAACAATGCCCCCTAGTGGCCAGGTAGGCAATCGTACAGTAGGAGTCAAGAGACATTACTGGGCAGCCACATCTATAGGGCCAGCACAGCCCTCAGCCTTAAGAAGAGTTTTCTTCATCAACTCATGTCCGGCTAAGGACAGACAAGGGGACTGAGATGGCAGGAAGAAGAGCAGGCATCACTTATAATGGACTTATAATATCACAGGGGCAAGCAAGTCCAACATTTCATTTTATTTATTGTATGTATTTATTTTATTCTATTCATGTATTACACCATAAATAGCAAAACCTAAAAATAGATGAACAACTGTTCTTGTTTTCATTGTATTAAAATAAATATTTCACTTTACAAAGTATGCAATGACCTTTGAACTGAGCCAACCCCATCATGTAATACAGTCCACTAAAATGAGTCATTTCATTTTTATACCAGTAAATTATAATTAATGGTGGGCAGACCGGGAAAGCCGATGCCCATCATTAAACACCATCTTCCGGGCAATATTCTTCAGTTATATATTCCCTTTTCCTAATCCAAAATGTGTATACATATAAGTCAATTACCCAAATTAAATTAAATATTTGATCAAAGGGACAATTAACATAAAGTAGTACATAAATATTTTGGTGACTTGGTCACATCATATTTTCCATAGTTCTTACATTTTTCCGTTACAATGTAATAGGTCAACATTTTTTTAATAGAATATTTTACACATTAAAATTACTGCCGCATACATAGACCTAAATTGTCCTTGTCCAATCTATCTACTACTGACTGAACTTTATCCTTTTATAACCATTGATTTATTCAACTAAATGTTATTGTAGTTTATTTTTTGTTTTCATATCTTATTCACTTTTTATATTTAAATTTTTTATAATATCTGCGTAGTGGCTATTTATTTGAATTGAATCTGTTTTTTAATTAACTGCATATTTAATGTTATTAGTAATATGTGTCGTTTCTATTATTTTTCTGTTTTATGTGTTTTTTCTTTAGCTATCATTTTAACGCCCTCGAAATTAAATTTATGTTTGTTTATAATACTATATTGTGCTAGGGCTGTGATATTCATGTTTTTAATATTGTTACAATTTGCTATGTGTTGTTTAACTCTTGTATTTAATTGTTTTGATGTTTCGCCAATATAAATGCCATCACATTCCCCGCATTCAATACGAGATGGGACAAGGACAAATTAGGTCTATGTATGTGGCAGTAATTTTAATGTGTAAAAAGTGAAAATATTATATTAAACAAATGTTGACCTATTACATTGTAATGGAAAAATGTAAGAAATATAGAAAATATGATGTGACCAAGCCACCAAAATATGTATGAACTAATTTATGTTGTCACTTTGATCAAATATTTAATTTAATTTAGGTAATTGACATATACATACACATATTTTGTATTAGGAAAAGAAAATATATAACTGAAGAATATTTCCCTGAAGATGGACGAAATAGACTGAAATGTTGGCGTTTTATTATGTTTGTGTAATGCTTAAATAAATGATATTGGGAAGATTGACATTCACCTATTTATCTATTATATAATATTCATGATCTTCCTGTATAATAATTATACATGTGATTATATAGAAAAATGGATTGTATTTAAACATTTACTAAAACTTTACAATGTAACTAGGCACTAATATTTTAAATTAGGACCTTCATAAAATATCAAACATTTTATTTATTTATTTATGTTTCCCATGTAGATTTGCACCTGTGCTGAAGCGCATCGAGCAAATTTGGTCACTGCTGCTTTTGACTCTGACTTTCTTGAGGCATTATAATTTACTAAAGTAAGAGGTCTCTTGGCCACCTTCGTTTCAGTCGACATCGAGGCTGACCAGGTAACAGGGAGGAGGAAAGAGAATGGATGAGTGGGTTAGGGTGATGTAGTGTTGAAGAGTGGAATGTTTGATATTTGTCGTGTATGAAATATTTTACTGTCGGTATGTTCATGTCATTGTGCAGTGTATTATTCTAAATAAACCAAGGTGCATTTGTGATTTTTCTGAGAATTTTGGATAGGATTGTGATGTTTGTATTTTGTTGATGTGGATGTCTTTCGCGGAACCCCAAAGTTCTGCTCCGTATGTCCAAATAGGTCTTAAAATAGTCGTGTAAATTATTCGCTTGTTTTTTAAGGTGAGTGTTGATCTGTAGTCCAGGAGATGTGAAAGCTGCTTGTACCGTCTGTTGAGTTCCAGTTTTTTAAATTTGGTATGTATGTTCTATGTGAGTCATTTGTCTAAGTACAGTCCAAGGTATCGTACGAAATTCTTTGAAGGGACTGGGTCATTGTTAATTTTCACAGGTGGGCAAGTAGATTTTCGTAGAGAAAAACTTACGTGACTTGACTTGGAGGAGTTAATTTTTGATTTTCCATTTTTCGAACCATTTTTCTATTTTAAATAGATGACTTAGAAGGGCGAAGGATGCGATAGTAGGATTTTGATGTCTTGAAACGATAGCTGTTTCATCAGCGAAGCCAAAGATAGTGGTGCGAGGGTGCTCAGGGATATCTGATGTGTAGACGGAATAGACTAAAGGACTTAAAACACTACCTTCTGGTATACCCGCAAGTTGAGGAAAGAAGGAGGAAAGAGAAGAGTCAACTGAAACACAGAAATACCGGTTAAGAAAGAAAGATTGAAGAATCAGGAAGTAAGTAGAAGGAATGTGCGGTTTGATTTTCCAAAGCAAGCCCTTGTTCCATACACTGTCAAAAGCTTTCTCAATGTTGAGGAAAAAATCAGAGCAGTATTCTTTTTTCTCGAAAGCGACAGAGATTGCATCTACTATTCGGTGACACTGTTGAATAGTAGAGTGATAAGCCCGAAAGCCAAATTGGTGGTTCGGAACCACTTCACAACTTTCCAGGATTGGCTTTAATCTATTTAGAAAAAGTTTTTCAAATATTTTCCCCATGATTGGAAGAAGTGCAATAGGACGATAGGATGAAGGATTAGTGGTGGGTTTGGAAGGTTTAGGAATCATTTTGATAGTGGAAAGCTTCCAAAGAAAAGGAAAGTACATTGTGCGCAAGATTACATTATAGATGTAAGTTAGAAAGATGACAGCTTTTCGTGGTAAGTGGCGAAGGATGAAGGGCGTGATTAGATCATAGCCAGGAGCTTTCTTATTTGGCAGTCTGTTTAATTCTTTATACACTTCTTTAGGATGAAATGCTGGAGGAGGTGGTAACAGTGGTAGTGGTGTGGCAAGGTCGTCTTCTATTTCGTGAGTGATTCTATTGTCGTGAGTTTTGTCTGTCCCTAACACCTGAGATAAGAATACAGCGAATTCATTGGCTTTCTCTTCGTCCGTTATTGCCCAGGTGTTGTCTGTACGTCGTAGAGGATATTGGATGTCTTTTGTCTTCAGGATTCGTCGTATTGTTGCTTTCCATATTGATCCATTGTGTTTGTTCATGGAGTCTATGTAGTCTCTGTAGTTACTATTAAGTTTGAATGCTATTAGTTCGTCGTGGAGTGTTCGGGTAAGTTTATTAAGTTTTGTCTTGTATGATGGATATCTGGTCCTTTGCCATTGAGCCTTGATTCTACGTTTTTCTTTTATGAGATTACGTATTTTCTGGGGGAGGTAAGGATCAGATTTAGTGTATGGTTTCTTTGGTATGGTTGAATGCCAAACAGCGTTTTGTATGGTCTCTGTTAAGTAGTTTACTGCGTTGTCAAGGTCGTCAGCCGTGGTAATAGAAGTCGTCAATGTAATTTTGCTGTTAACGTAATTTTTAAAATTTTCCCAGTTAATTAATTAATTTCCCATTGATTAATGTTGGTGGTTTTGGTTTTGTGAAAGGGTGGTTTGACAGTTCAAGGAAAACTGGGCTATGATCGGAAGAAAGGTCATGAAGAGAGGAAACGTTAGAGTGTGCGAGTGGCAGAGAGGTAGTGATAAAGAAGTCAAGAAGATCGGGAGATTTTGATAGTGTAGACCAATAGGTAGGTTGTGATGGGGAAAGAACAGACAGCTTGAGTTCGTCGATACATTTTTGTAGCCTTTTTCCTCGAGTACTTGATAATCGAGAGCCCCATCTTGTGTTTTTAGCGTTGAAGTCTCCACCAATTAGGAATGGTTTTCCCACTGCTGAGAAAATATTTTTAAACTCATTTATTGATACTTTTTTGTTGGGAGCAATATAAACTGAGGCTACCGAAAGCTGGAATTTTGGAGAGTTTAGAGAAATGTTGGTATATTGAATAGAATTTGTTGGTGCAGCTGTTAACAAATGATGATTTAACGATTTGTCCACTATAATTGCCGTGCCTCCATGAGCTTTATTATCGGGGTGGTCTGTTCTATATATTTCGTAACCGTTTAGTTTAATTGTTTGTTTGTCCGTTAGGTGAGTTTCTGTTATCAGTGCGATGTTTATGTCCTGTTTTTTTAGAAAAATTTCCTGTTCGTTTTTATGTTGGAGTAGACCATTGGAATTCCACAGGAGTATTCTAAGATCAAACATTTAAAAATAAAAAAGTGCCCCTCCCCCTCAAGAATTTTCTGGATCCGCTACTGCTACCCACTGGCTATCCAAGGTATAGCCAAAAACTTTTTGTCAATATTCATGTTTCACAGCGATAATTTAGCACTTGAAAAATTGTGGTTAGCCATAAATTTCTTTCCAAATTCATCTTCATTTGGATAGCCAATATACACAGATGCGTCCGACTACGTCTTAGGTCTCGGGCTGCCATATTGCCCCTTAGAAACTGAGCCCACCTTCTCTCTACTCACCTTGGTGTAAATCCTCTTTATAAGAACTAAGACCTTTTCGTCCGCGAACGATCAAATTTGCATCTTTTGAAACGACAAGAATCGCTATGATTTAGAAGGGGTATTATATAAATAAAAGGGTTTATAAGGTTTATTATAAAGGGTTAGATTTAAATTGATCTCATAATAAGAATGAAATCATAACTTTATGTACCACCGATTTAAATCATTAAAGTGTCAAATTTGCTGCGGTGATGTTTTAGCTTATATGATGTTTACAGGACTTTGTCCAAAGAAAGGGATGTTAAAATAATTTTTGATAAAATGGAAGAAGATTTCCTTGTGAAAAATAATCCCTGTGGCCAAACTCTCCTGCAATTAGTTTCAAGGGGTAATGCTGTTATAGCTGAAATTTCTAGATTGAAAGATCACATTCCATCTGTTTTTAGGTAGTAAAGGACAATCATGTCTCTAAATGGTCTTTAATGTTTCTGTCTACTGATGTTGTATATTTTAGGCTTGATAACAAAGCTGACCAACAAAAGTATGGAGACATCATCCATGATTTTAATTATTTTACCTCATCAGAAGCAATAGAAAAAAAAATCGAGGCAAATGAGGTACTCAAGCAGTAGGTCCCGTGTAAACTGTTAAAATAAGTTATGTTTACATTTTGCAATGATGATGTTTTTGCAGAACCTTCAGGATATTTCTGACGAACTTTGGGAGAATTATGGTGAAATATTGGAAAGGTTTTATAATGCTTATGAAAGTATATTCAAATATATCAGGGACTTAAACTTTTTCCTTGAAGAAGTTGATGAAGGAGTATTCATCCAACAGAATTTGGATACTATTTTCTTGAGTGAAGATGGGTTGCAGCTAATGGTATTTAATATTGCTGTAGGAAGCATTTTTTTCATTAATTATTACGTTAATCTTTATAATATATGTTTTAGTGTGAAAGCATTTATTTATATGGTGTTATGCTGTTCTTGATAGAAATATATCACACTTCTCCGGTTCGGGAGAGATTAATAGTGGCATATTCTCGATACAAAACTGCAGATACACTTGATCATGTCTGTCAATTAATTAGATCTACGGGATTCATGAATACTGCTGGGGTCAAGAGACCTGTTAACTATCCACAAGATCTTTTCAAGTTAGTTATTTTGAGATAATTTTGCTTTTTAATTTGTTTTTTCAATGAAATTAGAAGATCCTTCATTTCAATTTGCATAATTACTTTAAGTAAGGGCGAGGTGAAACTGTTAAATTTTCATTGGATCTTAACTGAACTTGTATTAGTTTATTGTTTTTTTCAGTTTAATAGTTCATACAGTTTGTTCTGATAATAACTTAAGATTTTAATGAAAGAGGGATCAAAAACCCAGGGGAAGGTCTTTTTTTTTAAAGAACCATTTTTTTACACTTGTGTGTGATTATATATTCGATTTTGATTATACTTACTATTCTATTGTGTTTACAATAGCTAAAGCTAAAGAATTTTACAGCAAATATCTATTTATAAAATTAGTCAATTCATTTTGTGGGCTGAGGCTGGATGTCTTCCAGCAATATAAGTACTTTTGAATTTTTTTTATCTGCTTTTTAGTATATCTGCTATTTTTTCTTTTAAAATTTCAGTTTCAATTTAGATAAGTGGATATATTAATATATGGTTTGGAGATTAATATACGGTAGATTAATAATTTGGGATATTATTTTTCATAAATATTTTACATTTATTAGGAGAATTCCAATTGATGAAAAGTTTCTAGAATTAGTAATTGGAAAGCTCCGTACTGAAGATATTTATCATCAACAAAAAGCACTCCCTCAACCTCAGCATTCAACTACTGCTTTTGCTCAGCAAGCAGCTATGTTATTCGTCATACTATTTTTTTCTCCTAATATTCTTCATAATCAAACAGCAAGAATGAGGGAAATAGTGGATAAGTTTTTCCCTGATAATTGGGTAAGGAATAACAGTTTTCCAATATCTTGTTCAGAAATCATTTCATTAGTTTTTTTATTGATGATTATATTTTAGTTTAATGTCCTATTTACTTTTGAAAAAATTTTAATCTATATTCTCACTTATGTTGTTATAATTAATTCAAGTTGATTTTTATTTATTTATTAACATACTTCGCAATCATTATTGTTATACTTCTCAGTTGAGAAAAAAAAAAAATATATTTTATATTTCTTCACATGGACTTCTGGTGTTTTCCAAAAAGTAAGGAAAGGCTTGTGTGATTCTATATTTATTAAAAGACAGTTCTTTTAAAATTAAATAGTTAATCTCTTGTCTAAACACTCATTGCTTTTAAATAAATAAATGAATTATTTCATCAGTCTTCTATGAATAACAATGAGGAATATTTTACAGATAGTAAACATTTATATGGGTGTGACAGTAAATTTAATTGAATTTTGGGAGCCATTTAAAGCAGCCAGATTGGCTCTTGCCAATACATTGGAATTTTCAAATATTCAAGATTATGCTCAACAACATGCAAAAAATCTTGAGGTCGGTTACTAAATGTAAATACTTAAGATTTAAAAATCAGTTTTTATTTTATCATTTTTTTGTTATTCAATTACTTTTGCAGAAATTACTTGAAGATACAAAAAAAATTTTAAGTGAAGGAGTTCTTAGTAAAAGCTATCTTTTGGATAATATAAGTAATATTCTTTGCCTCTCAAGGGATAGCAATGTTACACTTCGATGGCTTTTTCTTCATTCAACCCAGAATCATGCAGGTATTAAATATTTAATTTTTTAATTTGATTTCAAACTATTGATTGGTGTCAGTGATTATAGAATTAAATTCTACATTTTTTTATGTTTAAAAAACAAATATTAATACTGATGAATTACAGCTAAACTATATTTAATCTATTTGCGTAAAAATGATTTGTGGAGATTAACATTTTTACTTTAAATGGTGGTAATATGGAAAAGCACTCAAAATGAATTCTTTTTGCTTTTCATAGCTTAAATTAATTTTAAAAATCTGGTGCGATGCGCGCAACACACAACTTTCACTTACGAACTTACTTAGGTTAGAAATAGAAGTGTTTTGGTACTATGTAAACGCCATTCCTCAACTTCAGACATTTTCACTCATTTATATGTTTATATTTGTATATCTTTATATTTGTTGTCCGGAAAATAATGCAGGTTTTCAAGTTTTCTTTTAAAACATTCTATACATAGTAATCTGTTTACTTTTAGGGGATTATTTATTTGTACGAGTGTCAACAGTTGCTAATCCTCTTCTAAACGACAATGTTTGTTTATCTCTATAGCATCTCGCTACTTGGAAATAATCCAGTCTTTCCTACGATGTCACGTAAACTCGGCCGCAGTGGAGCCCAGACGGCTAGAAACATCAACCAAGTGTGGGGCGAGGGAATTGTTACTGAGTGCACTGTTCAAAGGTGGTTTAAAAAATTTCGGGAGGGAGACTTCAGCCTCGAAGATAAAGAAGGTCGTGGAAGGCCTTCCTCTCTTGATGACGATATTCTCCGATCATCGGTGGAAGAAAACCCCAGAATAACTGTTCGAGAACTTGTGGAAAAACTTCAAGTAAGCAAATCGACCGTCGATGACCACCTCAGCGCAATTGGAAAAGTGAAAAAACTTGACAGTTGGGTTCCACACGCATTAAACGACCGCCAAAAAAATCAGCGCTATGAAGTTTGTGCCGCACTTCTTTGCCGAAACAAAAATGATCCTTTTCTGGCCAGAACTGTTACCTGTGATGAAAAATGGATTCTTTACGATAACAGTAGACGTTCTGGCCAGTGGCTCGACGAAGGAGAACCTGCAAAACATTTTCCAAAGCCCCCTACTCATCAAAAGAAGGTTATGGTTACGGTATGGTGGGCTTCATTTGGTTTGATCCACTACAGCTTCTTAAATCCTGGCGAAACCATCAATTCTGAATCGTATTGTAACCAAATTGACGCCATGCATCATAAATTGGCAATAATGAAGCCATCCTTGGTCAATCGGAAAGGGGTCATTTTGTTGCATGACAATGCCCGACCAAATGTCTCACGTGTCACGTCACAAAGATTGTTGGAGTTGGTTATGATTATTTGCCACATACTTGGTTATGAATTTTGCCACATCCCCTCTACTCTCCGGACCTCTCGCCTACTGACTATCATTTTTTCAGACACCTGGACCATTACTTACAACATAAAATATTTAAAGATCGAACGGAATTAGAAAGTGCGTTTATTGACTTTATAAATTCTAAGAATTCTGAATTCCTTTCAGACGGTTTTAAAAAATTACCAACACGTTGGGAGAAATGTATTGAGAGTATGGGAGATAATTTTGATTAAAGAATACACTTATAAGATACTTATTTTCTTTTTTTTCTTTTAAAACCCAAATCCTGCATTATTTTCCGGACAACCCAATAGTATGAGTGTATTGCAAAACTTGAAAGTTCTCAGTACTTTTCGATTCATTATTGCTAATTTATTTTTTTAAGGAACCTAATTTCATCATGAGTCCCGTTTTTTTTTTAATGCGGGTTGCTTTTTGTAAATATATCGTGAAGGTGAATCGATAGCATCGATAACATTTATTAAGTAAAGTGCCCCCTCCATTTGATCAATTTTGACTGTCGCATCGCGGGCATATACATACACCAAATACCGAGTTTAATCAAAATCATTAAAGCCGTTTTTTAGTAAATAAAAAACACGTGAAAATGAGACAACATTTATTAAGTAAAGTGCTCCCTCCATTTGGTCAATTTTGACTGTCACATCGTGGAAATATACATACATCAAATACCGAGTTTAATCAAAATCATTAAAGCCGTTTTTTAGTAAATAAAAAACACGTGAAAATGAGACAACATTTATTAAGTAAAGTGCTCCCTCCATTTGGTCAATTTTGACTGTCACATCGTGGAAATATACATACATCAAATACCAAGTTTAATCAAAATCATTAGAGCCGTTTTTGAGTAAATAAAAAAAAACATGTAAAAATGAGAAATCATTTATTAAGTAAAGTTCCCCCTCTAATTGATCAATTTTGATGAAATTTTGACTGTGACATCGCGGGCATATGCATACATCAAGTACCTAGTTTAATCAAAATTGTTAGAGCCGTTTTTGATAAAATCGAAAAAAATGTAAAACTTGAACGAATTTCTTTAAATAAAGTACCCCCTCCGTTTGACCAATTTTGATTAAATTTTTGCTGTCACATTGCGGGCACATACATACACCAAATACCCAATTTCAGGTTCGTACGGTTTATAGTTTTTGAGCTAGTTCACACACACACACACACACGCACGCACGCACACACACAGACCATTTTGCGGGACTTGGTTATTTGGACTCAGGGGACCCCAAAACGTGTATTTCCGTTGAAAACCGAAAGTCGAAATTTTTCACGATCGCAATACTTTCCTTACTATATATTTCATATATAGGTAAGTGAAAGTAAAAAACACTAAACAACGATGTTAAATTAAACATCTCTTTAACAGCAATAGTAATATATTTAGTTCATATGTATGTAGTTAGTTTAGTTGTATTAGTAATGTAGTTTGTTCTAATTCTTTATCATTTTGATTCAAATTAGTGATTGAAACCAACAAAAAATGTAAACAAATTCGTGATCAAGTTATTTCAACCATTCAATTAGATGAGGAAAAAATACTTCAGTTGCTTTTTAATACAGCACTGTATGAAAATAAGATAAGTGACTTATTCAAATCAGTGAGTATTATTTTATATGTATATATATAATTTTTATTTATTGTCATTTAGTTTGCATAACATTTTAATATTTTTTGTTAACATAGGTCTTAAATGAAAGATCTGAAAATTGGGAAACTGGGAAAAAAGAAAGCTTGACAAGAATACAAGAATTGATTGAAATATTTGCTGGAAATAAGCAAGTAATGCGGGTGAAAAAAAGTGGTTGGTAATTAATTATTTAGTGTTGAGTTGTGGATTAATTTTTTTGTAGAATATTTTTATGATACTATCTTGGGAATGGCCCCACGGTTAGCTCAGTGGTAAGAGTGATGCAACGGAGTTGCAGAGTACCTGGGTTCGATTCCTGGCCGTGGTAGAATCTTTTATCTTTTGATTAAAAATTTAAAAATTATAAATTAATTATATAAAAATAATAAATGATTAAAATTTAAAATTAAATGGGGTTGTTCTGTTCAGTTTTATCAGAATGGCTTGTATTCCTTTTTTTTTTTTTTTTTTTTTTTTTTATAATTGAAAGAATATTATTATTTCAGAAAGTTTGAGGAAATGGTTTAGTGACATATCAATTGAAATAGATTCATTAAAAATAGAAGAACCTAATGTTTCTGCTAGAAAGATTGCTCAATTAATTCAAGCATTGGAAGAGGTGCAGGGTATGTACAGAGTTGTTGACATTTTCTAGTTACAATTTAAAAATAATCTATAATTTATATCTTTTTTGAAATTTGTTTATTTAACAAGTGAGGCGTTTGGTTTCAAAACCAGGTACATCCATTTCCAACAATTTTTCAAGATTAATAAAAAAAGGATCAATTGGAACCGCTTTTGATAAGAAATGGAATTTTTTAGTATTGATTTTCGAAGGATCTAGATGTTTTTGAAACTAACGCATCTAACACATTTTTTTTTAACATGAAAAACATGAAAACAATGTCGAAAAATTTGTTTTAAAAAAATGGATGTAACCGGTTTTGAAACCAAACGCCTCAAGTGATATTTTTTTAGAAATATTCTGTTAATTGTTATTCAATGAACAATGAACATTGCTATCATAATAAGTGTGTTAAAATATATAAATGAAACCATATAGATTATAATTTAACATTAAAGGGCCTAAGAATCCTAATTTCATCAATAGAGTTGAGTGTTTTTTACTGCTTGCTTGTTGTTTACTGCGAATTGCTTTTTGTAAATACATCGTGAAGGTGAATCGATAGAGGTAGTATTTAAGGCTGATAGAAAATTAAAAACTTAATTTAAAATTTTTTCTCTCCTATGCCTTTCTGGAAACCGAGAATGATTACTGTTCCACCAAAACCACCTTATATTACATTCTGAAATCTATTATGGAACTAAAGTTTGGAAACTAAAAAATAATTAATTAAAGATTAACTTGAACCATATACTTTGTTTACACCGTAGCTGCATTAAATAATTTGAACATCACATATTTATTTCTAAACTACACAAAAAATTGTTATTGTTAAATAAAAGTTTTTATTTGTGAATACAAACATAATACTCCATCACGTCCAATTTTATAATTCTCTATTTAGTTGTTGAATACTTCATTTAGTTACCATGGACAAAAATAATTTCCGTTATGTTCCAAAACACTTTGACAATTCTTTCCCATGAACGGAATGCTATCATCAAAGTGTTACTACCTATACATGGGTTCAACGTGTTTGAGTTGTCGGAATATTTTTCTTAATTTCTCAGGTCTATCTTTACTCAATTTTTTTTAATATTTCATGTTTATCCTTTTCTTCATAATTCCTTTTTTTTTTTTTTTTTTGACACAATGAGAGATAGTTAATTTCTCCATGCAAACAAAATATAAGGTACTCTGTAGGAAAACAACAAATTTTCCTTAGCCATTTAAGCCCCCTCAAAACATTTTTATAATGATAAAACCTACCTTATAACGAAGAATACTTGATTCTCATTAAACATGAGGAGTTCAATCAAAATTGTTAGTGCCGTTTTTGAGAAAATCGAAAAAAACATAAATATGGGAAAAATTTATGAAATAAAGTGCCACACCCCCCCCCCCCCCCCCCCCCCCCCCCCGTTAGATAAATTTTGATGAAATTTTGCTGTCACATCGCGGGCATTTACATACATCATCAAATACCTAATTTCAGGTTTCGTACTGTTTATAGTGTTTGTACTAGTCTGTTCACACACACGCACACGCACACGCACACGCACACGCTCACAGACCATTGGTTATTTGGACTTACGGGACCCCAAAACATGTATTTCTGATAAAAACTGGGCATCAAAATTTTTCATGATCACAATACCTTCCCTTACTATTTATTTTATATATAAGCAAGTGAAAGTTAAATATCACTTGATAAATAAACAAATTTCATAACATTATCACTGTTATTATTTTCATTTCTTTAGTTAAATTTTTCTAGGTTTTCGTCAAATAAACAATAATCTTGGTGTAAAGCAATTAGTTTCTGAATGCTGTGACCTTCTAAAAGACATGTTAGGGGCTGTTAATGTAAGGGACACACTTCTCGTGAATATGCAGATCATTGGTGATTTTTCTTATGGTTGGATATTAATAGATAACTTTAATAACTTAATTCAAGAAAGAATAAAAAATGATCCTGTAACTGTAAGCAGGCTGAGATCAGTTTTCCTTAAGGTAATAATTTTAATTTAATAATTATATAACCATTTCATTAAATTTATTAATTGCAAGAATACATTTCAGATTAATCTTTGCTATATTCGTGGATTATACATGTGCTTCAATAATTCAATGGGAAATTTACTTGGAGTGATAATAATAATTCAATCCGTGATTAAAAACTAATGTTCAATAAAAGAAAGAATTTAAATGAACAAAAATTAAATTTAAAAAATTTAGCTTGTTGTTGAGTAGGTATATATAGTGCCATATATTTTTAAACTATGTCTGTAGTTTATATGAACAAGTTTCTTTTCTGTTTATGCAAAAGGCAATTGTTTTTCTTTATTTTAAAATGCTTGGAAATTGTGATCGCCTAGCTTTCCATCATTTTCCTTAAAAATACCATCTCCATTGGTTTTTAAGTTTTTAGTTTTTTTCTCGTTGATCTCTAGGCCAGGTTGTTTAAGCGCTCTTTCAAACCTTTACAGTGCTTTTGCATGCACACAAATAAAGTATAGAATATTTAATAAAATAAAAATGTCTGAAAATTGATCTGGATTAATGAGGGCCATGAGGACAAAATAAATCCATCCTGGGCACAAATGAACCATGCAGAATTCTGAACAATCGAGTTTTTTTTAGATATATTGTGAATAAGAATCAATAGAAGGGGTCATAATAATAACTGATAATAAAAGTAGAACTTAATTTTTAAATTTTAAGAGCTTGAGTATTTTTCAGAAAAAAACAGGGTTATATTCTTCTCAGGTAGTAACAGTTAATATTTCTTTATTAGAATCAGTAGTTAAGAAAACAGTGATAAAAGTAAATTGTATTTATTCAAGATTACAGATTTTCATATGTTTTTAACGAAAGATAAAAGATTTTAACAGCATGCACTTCGCAGTCTCTTACAACAGTACTTGTGTCTCCTCTCTAAGTAGTATTCTTCGTATTCAATTGTAAAAAAAAAAAAAAAATTAAAAGATTATTAATTCTTTGTGTTCTTATTTAGTTTTAAGCATGAGTAGTTCAATCAAAATTGTTTAAGGAGAAAAGTCTTTGGGATGAACTGTCCCCCACATTAACTCAGTTTTGATGAAACCTTTGCTGTCATATCATCGGCATATACCTACCTCAAATACTTAATTTCAGTTTCGTACAAAATGTTTCTAAGATAGCCTGTTCACACATACACTGACCATTTTGCAGATATTGGTTATTTGGCCACAGGGGACCCCAAAACATGTATTTCTATTGAAAACTAGAAGTTAAAATTTTTACTTTCACTTACCTATATATGAAATATATAGTAAGTGGAAGTATTGCGATCGTGAAAATTTTCGACTTCCGGTTTTCAACAGAAATACACGTTTTGGGACCCCCTGAGTCGAAATAACCAAGTCCCGCGAAATGGTGTGTGTGTGTGTGCGTGCGTGCGTGCGTGAGTGCGTGCGCGCGCGTGTGTGTGTGTGCGCGCGCGTGTGTGTGTGTGTGTGTGTGTGTGTGTGTGTGTGTGTGTGTGTGTGTGTGTGTGTGTGTGTGTGTGTGTGTGTGTGTGTGTGTTTGTGTGTGTGTGTGTGTGTGTGTGAACAGACTAGCTCAAAAACTATAAACAGTGGGAACCTGAAATTGGGTATTTAGTGTAGTTATATGCCCGCGATGTGACAGCAAAAATTTCATCAAAATTGCTCAAAGGGAGGGGGTACTTTATTTAATAACTTTTTATGTTTTTTTCGATTTTCTCAAAAACGGCTCTAACGATTTTGATTAAACTGAGTATTTGATCGATTTATATGCCCGAAATATGACTGTAAAAATTTCATCAAAATTGATTAACCGGAGGGGGCACTTTACTTAATAAATTTTGTATCATTTTCACATGTTTTTTTTATTTACTCAAAAAAGGTTTTAACGATTTTGATCAAACTTGGTATTTGATGTATTTATATGCCTGAGATGTGACTGTAAAAATTTCATCAAAATTGATCTACGGTAGGGGGGACTTTACTTAATAAATTTTGTACCATTTTCACATGTTTTTTTTATTTACTCAAAAACGGTTTTAACGATTTTGATCAAACTTGGTATTTGATGTATTTATATGCCCGAGATATGACTGTAAAAATTTCATCAAAATTGATCTACGGGAGGGGGGACTTTACTTAATAAATTTTGTATCATTTTCACAGGTTTTTTTATTTACTCAAAAACGGCTTTAACGATTAACAAAAATAAGATATGAATGTAGAAAAATGTGTGACTTTGGGAAATGATTATTAGCAAAACACGTCAATTTCTAATCTAAGTAAGTTGGTAAGTGAAAGTTGTGTGTTGCGCGCACGCACCAGATTTTTCTCAATAATAATACTTTCAGTAATCAAACAGTTAGATGGTACTAGGCCTGGATAGCCAAGCATGTTAGAGCTTGACCTGCTTTAGCATTCTTAAGCCGAATAACGGGGGTTCGAATTTAGTTTTATTATTTGTTGGTCTAACAGAATAAATCTCGATCTTCCCACCATGGTTAGAATAGGTTTTTTACACTTGTAGAGTAACAAAAAAAAGTTGTACAAGTTGATACTATATTTGTTATGCATATTTTTAATTTTATTAATAAAGTTTTCATTTTTCTGTAGTTGAGCTCAGCTATGGAAACTCCACTTCTCCGTATAAACCAGGCTGATGATGGAGATTTACCTTCAGTTTCGATGTACTATAGCCATCAGCTTTTAAATCGTGTTAGATTACTCTTGCAAGTCATTCCAAGATCTGTATTTCAACTTATGGCTCAAATAGCTCTCATAATGACAAATGAAATTCCTGACCTTCCTACACGGTTAGATAAAGAGAAATTGCGTGATATGGCCTGTTTACCAGCAAGGTTTAAAGTATGTACATATTATTAGATTGTAATGATAGAATAATTAGTATTAGTATTAGTAGTATTTATTAGATTATAAATATTGACAACCAAGACAAATGTGTTCATAGCTTTATTGTATAAAAAAGTTATTAGCGATTTTGTTGTATTTTATTTTGCAAGGTCTCACTGAAAAACATCATAGAACATTGAGATTGTTTCTTAAAACAATTTTAACTAAGGCCAATTTCACTCTGAATATGCGAGACACAAGATGCATGCATCTTAAACACTTATCACAATTTATTATCTCTCATAATCTGTCCTTCGTATATTGCACACTGCACCATTTTGGGAATTAAGGATATTTAAATATATTACGTAGAGAATATTGATAAAAAAGTATATGGGTCGTTCTCACTAAAGAGGGTACTTTTTATGGCTTTTATATTTTAAATTTTATGGTTACAAACATTTTTTGGACTTAATACTATTCCTTTGGCTCTCTGAAGTAAGGAGTCGATGTGGCAGAACACCAATTCATGCTAAACTTAATATACAGATGACTACAAAAAAAAAAGTATTCGGGGGGATGACCTTAACAGAGGAATATAGACAATAAATAATTATATAAAATCCATTGTTCATTGGATATTAAACGAGAATTTAAAAAAATATACATATATAATTATATAAAAATATATATATATAATTATTGGACAAGATGAGAGAAAAAACAGAAGCACCGCAGTCATAATAAAACCTGATTAGCATTATCATTTGATTTCAATGCTGCTACTTTCTCATGGGGCTCATGTCTGAATCTTTGGTCTTCCCTACCCGTTCCTTCCATGTATCCATTGAGGAGAGGGTATATATTTTTACTGCAATACCTGCAGATTCTCACCATTGGTTGAATGAGGAAAGTTTTTAAACATAAAATCAACTCCTGTTTTAAGATTTTTTTTTTAACGAATATGCATTTGAATTTGTTCTCCATTGCTTCCGTTTTAATCAAATTTCATGGGTTTCATTTCACATACCCGTTTTACTTTCTTTGTTTTTGCTTCATTTTATATTTCTGCTTCTCTTTCTTCACCTGAATTGCCTGAATACTTTATCTTAACTTTCTTTTTATTGCAGGCATTTTTTTTTAAATTATCTGAAAGATAAAATATTACTGAAAGATAAAAATAAGTTTATTCCTTTTTTTTCACTAGTGTATTTGGATGTTTATATTATTTTTTGATTTTCCATTGATAGATACATAGATAGATAGATATATTTATTTGTCTTTGGGGGAAATCCCCATACAAATAGAGCCTGGCTGGGCTAAACATAGGTACATATTATAACTTATGTATTGTATCATTGTTAAAAACTTCAATCCCCTTTTGCTATCTTCATTCCCCTGCTGTATTTGATTTTCAGTAATACGGGGAAATGAATTTTAAGGATTTTTTTATTACAGTTGAAAGGGAAAATAAAAAAATTTAAATCCACTAGTCAAAACAGAACCAGTGCCACAATATTATTTATTTTTGTATTAATTAGAAAAGAAAAACCTTACCTGATAAAAACTATGGACGACAGGGGAACCATCAAACATAACCTTTCAGGTTTGAGAAACTATTTGCTTCTAGAGAACTTGAAATCGTACTGAGGTTAGTTCAGCAGTTGGAATTGCTAGTGGAGAGACCCCTCCCTGCTAACTATTTTTTTTTACTAATTTCCCTCCAAAAAAGAGTGATGAGAATCTAATTTTAAAAATTGCCAGGGGAATGAAGAAAACCTGTGGGACAGCATAGAAATTATTTTTTTTTTTTTAATTCTAATCTTTTATCATCAATGATTCGACTGCTTTTCTGAAATTTTACAGTATTTTGAACAAATTTAATAGAAAAAAATTAAAAAATTGACCTAGTAGAGGGACCCAGAACTTATACATTGAGTAGACTCAGACCTCAGGACATCACAGGGGAATGAATTTTGATCTTTTTTTTTTTTGTTATTACAGTACATTTATCATATAATTTTGATCAATTTGTATGTGGATTACTTTTACAACTATCCTGGCTTCAGAAAAATGATGTCTTAGTGTCCTAAGGTTTTCCAAATCGATATAAACTGCCTGGGACACAAAAGTGCCCTCTCTAGTGAGAATGACACATACATACCAGAGTTATGATGTCTCTAGACTGCCATCTATCTTAGCCTGTTTTGTCAGGCAGTCAGTACGAGACAACTTCATCAATAGAAGAAAAGTCAAGAGAGACTTCTCCACCCGAGATATAGGATGGCAGGAAAATGATTTCCACTGTATATTAAGGTTCAAGATAGTCTGTGGGCTAAAATCCTTCTAGAATCCCCTTTCTAGAAAATATCTTTTTGTTCCAATCTTTTGTGATTTAACCCTACTTTAAATTACAGTTTACCGCCCTCCATATGTCCAATTTGATCGTTCCTTTGAGTCTTCCCTCTTCACTTTTGTCCGATTATTCCATAATGTAATAACAAACACTAACCTGCTATCTGAATCTCCTGACAGATTCTACCTGATGAGGTCTGTAATATCAATATTATATAAATCTCCAGGAGTTGCAATGCCTGAGCAGAGAAAAATGAATTGGTACTGCACAGAAAAAAAACCCAAGGCCATCCTTGGTTCCTTTTATCTTCTTAATTTCCTTCCTTAAGACCCCTCACTCTACCTCAAAAGGCAACCTATTCATTTCTACTCCTATGTCTGAAACCTCGGAGTGATCTTTGACCAGCATTTGTCGTGGAGTAACCATACTTCCTAAATCACCAGAAAATCCATTGCCATCCTTTGTTTGTTTGTTTGACGTCCCTTTATGCTATTAAGGCTAATTGGACAATACTACAGTAAGAGTCCTAAATTTTGCCTATCCAGGTATAATTAGGATATGGATATTTTATGAGTACCTGACATCTTACATGCTCGGAATCTCCATTTTACGTCCTATCCAAGGGATGGCATAGCCAACGATTTTTTACTCCCTTTAAAAAATCCTAAAGCTACTGCGGGACATGAACCCGCGACCTTTAGTATTGTAAGTTGCTATGCTAACCACAACACCATAGGTGACCCTCGTTGCCATCCTTAAACATTTCCTTAGATCACGCGATTGCATGTACTCAAAAACCTGTCAGCTCCTAGTCTCCTCTCTCACATTCCTCCATTTTGATAATGGCTATCTTGTATGCGGAGGACTGCCTGGCTTGCATGAGATGAGGTTGAAAAAACTAATGAATTGCTTCATTAGACTCATCTTCGGTGCCCCATGCGCTCCCACGTTGCTTTAAACAGTAGCCCTCCAAGGCGAAGCTCTGGATGTTCTTCAAACGCTCAACACTGATGATCCATATACCACATGTTATTAAGTCAACTTGAGATGCGATTTGGCCACGCCCAATTCAAACAGGTATACCAGTCCCAGCAGAAAGCAGAAGGCAGCCGAGACTATCCAAGAGTTCGAGGGGGACATTGAGTGGATGGTAAGGCTGGCTTATCCAACAGCCCCAGAAAATTTTGTTGGATTTTTTTGTTGACAGCTTAGCTGTCCAAGTGTCCCCAGGATGTGGCACTGTAGAGAGCAGTGTGCCTACTCGTCCCAAAGTGCTGGTGGCTGCCTTATCAACAGCGTTGGAATTTGAGGCGGCTACCAAGGCTTCTCGTGACATGGATGTGTCCGGACCACAATTATTATACCACCGGTGAAGCAAAGAGACTTGGAAGGAGTGATCTCAAAGGTTGTAGAGGCTTTAGACTCACGGAAAAGGAGACACTCCGGTGTATGAACCGGATGACTATCATCTCTTCGAATGTGACAGCAAGAAAAGTGTGACGCTCTCCAGATGGGGACGGAGGATTGCAATAGGAGAAGTAGCCAAGGTATTCGGTGAAACCGAGGTAAAGATACAGGTAGGCTCCAACGGTGTCTCACACTCCGTGGCTGATATTGAAGATGTAATCCTAGGCATGGACCTTATTCCACTTGGATGTAATCTAATGTTTCTGATGTAATACTGCTTCTAAACAAGAAGTAGTACAAAAAAAAAAATTGGTGTTGTATATTCATATAAAATTTTTCAATAATTAAGTTTATTGAAAGAAATTAACATACAAGGAACTATAATAATATGATATCACATTTAGGGTGCTTTAAATTTATTTGTGTGTGTGTGTGTGTTACAAATTATACAATTATTTCTGTAAAACTCTCTTTATTTGTATGACTTACTTGATTACTAATGTTTTTTTTTTTTTTAATTATTACAGGTAGCAAATATGACTCATAGAGTTTCTGTTTTCTCAAAAGGTCTTCTCAATATGAAGTCCACCCTTGTGGGAATAGTTAGAGTTGATCCCAGGGAGCTGCTTGAGAGTGGGATAAGGGATGAATTGATGTTGCATATCAAAGCAGCTCTTGATGGAAATTTGAATTTCACATCAAAATCAAAGGTATAATTACAAGTGGAGATGATGCATTTATTTTTGTGGTGGTTATCTATTACAGTTTAAGGTAAAACTTAACTTTTCTGAAAATAAAAAATTAATTTTTCCTTCAAATTCAATAAGTATAATTATTTTAATAATTTGAATATCATTACATTAAAAGATGTTACCTTTACTGGGCAGTTAGACACCGCATGACCGACTTTGTCAACAGACAGGGCATTGCATAAAAAAATATATCTTTATATATATATAAATCGTGTCCTGATGTTTGTCGGAGGTAAACTCAGAAACTACTCAACCGATTTTAATGAAATTTGGCTCAATGTGTATAGTTTTATCCAACTTAAAAGATAGGATAGTTTTATTATTGACCAAAACATTTCATTTATAGCAAATACAGTATGTCGTGTTTCGATTTATTAACATGGCGTCATATGTCGATTTCATAACCTTTGTTTACAAGCATGCTTTTGTAATACAGGTTACAATTATGTATTGTGTTATATGAGTGCATTTATTTGTTCGTACATTATTATTTTCCACAGACAAATAGTTATACAAATCTTCGTATTTTCATTTTTCAAATAATATTCAAATTTTCATAAACCAATAAACAAATAAAGAAAAGGTTACAACAAATTCTCAAAGTTATTGGTATTTTTGCTTTCTTTTATTTTTTAATTGTATTTTACTCTAATGACTAGCTAACCGCTAAAACTTTGCTGTGGTCCTCTAATATCAACTTTTAGTAAAGTTATTCCATTTTAATAATTTAAAATAGGCTATTGCTTGGAATAATATTATTTATATTTAATATTTAAAAAATATCAGCGAAGATTTGTAATCTATTCTTTAATTTAAAGTAGGCTATTATTTGAAATGATATTTTGGGGTAAATATACTTATGTACTTATCTAAAAGTTGATACTTTTACATTATATAATTTTACACTTCTACTGAACAAGCGGGAACTATGTATATTCCATTTTATTTGTATTTTTAACCGACTTCGAACGAAAGAGGAGGTTACTCTATTCGATACGTATGTGAATTTTTTTTTTTTTTTTTTTTTTTTCTATGTATGTTCACCGATTACTCAGAGATGGATGGACCAATTGGAACGAAACCTTTTGCATCTTGTAGAGTATTTTCCCAAGGTGGTCCCATTGAAACCTTTTTTGGGTTCTTAATTTATTTAAGAAGTTATCAGAAAAAAACATGAAAATAATTATTTAATTATCACTCAAAATGTTTACTTATTTGAAAAACATGTAGCATATGTAACATAAGGTATGCTTCAACAAGCTATTAAAACTAATTGTAAACTAACAAATCTTAGTATTGTCTTACCGCTGGCTGAATAAAATGGGAAAACCAACCAATCAAATTCAGAATCAAAAGAGAGGGGGGAGAACATGAGTAGTCTGTTGGTTATCGATGTGTTTTAAGTGCTTGTTGGAACAAACCTATACATAACCGTAACTAATTTTTCAACAATAGATTTAAATAATCTGTACAATAATCGTTTTCTGGAGCGATATAAGCATGAATATTAGATATATATATATATATATATATATATATATATATATATATATATATATATATATATATATATACACACCGATAACAGTAAACCTTCTTTGCCGTAAACCTTCTAAAATTGACGGTTGGACACCATAATCATAAGACCACAAAATTCGTGGAATTCCAAGAAAGACTGAATATTGATAACCGTTTTAATGCAGAATTTAAGACTTCTTCAAGTTTCCGAAGGTTCGTTTAAATTTAAAATCGTAGCCACTCGCTATGCCCATTAAAAAGGAATACAATAGTGCCTGGAAAATCTCATTTTCAGTTGACTTAACAATATACCTCTGTCTTCTTCCGGATACACTCAGTCACTGTTGAATATCTTGTCGGAGATCTTGTGTCGATTCTTCATGGGTGACACTTCTGTTATGCTATCCAGATTACTATTATCGGTTTTTAATTTTGTTTCTGCAACTATTGAGGCTTTTGCGGATGTTCATCCATCAATAAAAAGTGCAAAATAAAACTTGATAACTCCCAGAAAACAACCTCATTATATGAAAGTTCCCTCAGCAAAAATTTGGCAGCCATGAAAATGATTAATATCATAAATGCTACGCCACTAATAATCTGAATAATATTTTATTACGAAGGATATAATTCATAGGTAATAAATTTAGTCAAAATTCATCGAAAGGAATTACGAACATAATTGACTCAACCTTTTGAATTAAATCAGTAGTGTAGTATCGAGAATAATAATATCATTCGTAATAATAAATTAACCATAAAATGAGTCCCAAACCCTGTTGCTTCTATCCTAACGGGGCAGTCTTTTTGATATCGCTCAATGTTATGGCTGCCCCTTTTTTTGCTGAGACTTCTATCCAATGATGTTTTTTAATCATTACTTTTCCAGCGATCGATTTAAATAAAGCAATATTAACAGTCCCTCTTGGATTAGTGCATAATATCGCCATAGTTTTCAGAAGGATATTCAAGCAATCATAATTCCAATTTACGAGTATTATAGGTCATATTACCATCGATTCTCCATTAACGATATCTTGTCGAAAACCGGCCAAAATCTCGACTGTTCAGTGACTTCATCTTGGAATGGCCGGATTTGTGTATTTATGTATATTTAACTGAACACATCTCGGAACACTGATGATGTATGTAAATGGCAAGTACTGACACATGCAAACACCCTTCCCAATGGAACATTGATCTTTAAAAAAATAGAAACCATTTTTAATTATAAAACGTAGTAGGTTGAAAGTTGTATTATACACGCACCGCTTTCCCACTTTTCTGTGTGTATTCATAAAATTGAAAAGGTGACTGTTTATATATATAGAGAAACATTTTATTCATCATAAAAGAGATGCTGCCCAACTGCATTGGGTTTCTAATACACAACAGACTATATGTCTATCTGAGACTATTTGTAACATCTTATTGTAATAATATATAATAATAAAAAGGCACGGGAAAGACGAAAGTGGTAGAGCGTAAAAAGATTTCGAAAATTTTTTTTTAAACCAACGTACAATTTTCTACATTTGTTATCTTCTCCAACTAAAAAGTATGAAATAAAAAACATTTTATAAAAAAAATTAAACCGACTTCGAAACCTAGGAACCAGTAAAACTAAATTCACTGAAAAGTATGAAATAATTACCTTCTGATTTTTATGAATACACAGCAAAATTGAAAATGGTATAAAAATTGGAAAAATGCAATAAGACGAATAATTTTATTTTGATTTGTACAAATACACACTAATTGTTAATAAAAATTATTAAATTAAAATATTAAATACTATGTTCAATACAACACAATCTTTTCGGAGGCGGCGCAAAATTTAAAATTTATAACACTAGACATTATGAAAATCTTCGGGTCTTTTCTACTTTACTCCCCCTATGATTACTTTCTATATCTGTTACTTTTTAATTAACCTTAAATAAACAAACACATGTATATTTAAATTATTTTATTAACACATAACCGAATACAAATTGTAAACACTTGTCAAATGAATTAAATAGTATAAAATAAATAAAGAAGCAATTGAACAATTCGAATCCGTTCATTATTAACTTTTAAAAAATAAATGAGAAATATATGCACTTAACCTTTTAACAATTTTTACAATGAATTCATATTTATTGATCATGTGTTATGATTTAAAAGAAACCTCCAAGGTTACTGTTAAATATAAGTAAACATAGGGGGAGTAAAGTAGAAAAGTCCCAAATCTTCTCATGACGTCATGACGTAACATGTCATTTCTATTTTGCGCCGCCTCCGAAAAGATTGTGTTGTATTGAACATAGTATTTAATATTTTAATTTAATAATTTTTATTAACAATTAGTGTGTATTTGTACAAATAAAAAAAAAATTATTCGTCTTATTGCATTTTTCCAATTTTTATACCATTTTCAATTTTGCTGTGTATTCATAAAAATCAGAAGGTAATTATTTCATACTTTTCAGTGAATTTAGTTTTACTGGTTCCTAGGTTTCGAAGTCGGTTTAATTTTTTTTATAAAATTTTTTTTTTTTTTGTATTCCATTTTATTTTTATTTTATTCCAATTATTAGCTAAAGCCTGAAACGCTTTGCTGTGGCTCACACTAATATTAACTTTTAGATAAATAAATAAATGTATTCTGGTGAAATTCACCCCAAAATATCATTCCAAATAATAGCCTACTTTAAATTAAAGAAAGGATTACTAATCTTAGCTGACATTTTTTAAATTTTACATATAAAGATAGTTACACCTCCCCTCAACAGGAATGAGCAGTCTGCATTGCATTGGGACTAGCACTGGTGGAACTGGAAAGACATTTTTAATATTGTTGATTCAGGCAAAGTTACGGTCACAATGAAAAATTGCATTTGCAGTTGCAACGTCAGGCATTGCTGCCATTTTGTTAGATGGTGGGCGAACGATACATTCAGCATTAAAACTGCCATTAGACATTCGTTACCAACCAAACGCAGTGTGTAACATTAAAAAAAATAGTGGAATGACAGCAATATTTCAAAAGAGTTCGATCATAATCTAGGATGAGTGTACTATGGCTCATAAACATGCACTAGAAGCATTTCATAGAACAATGCAAGATTTTAAAGGGAACAACAAACATTTCGGTGGTACTGTCCTACTACTCCCTGGAGATTTATGCCAGATATTACCAGTTATTCCCCGCTCTACTTTTGCCGACGAGATTAACATATGTTTGAAAGAATCGTTTTTATGGCTAGGTGTCGAAATAATCCATCGGCAGATGTATTTTCTAAACAATTGATAAATATTTTCTAATCAAATGATGTTGGAAACAGTGCAATTAAGTGACTGCATCAAAAGTCACTATTTATCAAATTGCCTGACAATTTCTGTATTGTTGTAAAGACTTAAAATGAACTAATAGAAAGGTTCTTTTCTGATATTTTAAATAATTATTTGGACAATAATTGGCTGGGTAGTCGTGCTACTTAGGCAGCAAAAAATGTTGATGTTGATGAAATCAACTTCCAAATACAATTGTTGTGACAACTATTGTTGTTACAACAATTGTATTGTACACAATTGTTGTGACAATTGGTGAGCTCATTTCTGTTAAATCAATTGACAATGTTGTTGATGAAAACGAAGCCGTAAATTTCGCAACTGGATTTTTGAATTCCAATACACAATCTCCGGTTGAAGATTGCCTCACCAATCATTCTTCTTCGCTATTAAAATCCATCTAAATTGTGTAACGGTACACGTTTGGTCATTAAATGAATCAGAGGAAATGTTACTGAAGCAACAATTGTTGTGACAATTGGTGAGCTCATTTCTGTTAAATCAATTGACAATGTTGTTGATGAAAACGAAGCCGTAAATTTCGCAACTGGATTTTTGAATTCCAATACACAATCTCCGGTTGAAGATTGCCTCACCAATCATTCTTCTTCGCTATTAAAATCCATCTAAATTGTGTAACGGTACACGTTTGGTCATTAAATGAATCAGAGGAAATGTTACTGAAGCAACAATTTTGACTGGAAGGTTTAGAGGAGATACTGTCCTGTTGCCAGGTATCCCCTGACACCGTCAGAATTTTGAATAAAATTTAAAAGGCTTTAATTTCCTATTTGTTTAGCTTTTACCATGACCAAAAACAAATCTCAAGGGCAAACAATGTCCACTTGCGGCTTGGACTTTGAAAATTCGTGTTTTTCCCATGGGCAATTGAAAGTCCCCTGTTCACGTGTGGGGAAACCATCAAATCTGTTTGTGTTTGCAAAAAACTGGTCAAACAAAAACATTGTGCACCAATTAGTACTTGAATTTCTTTTCAAAAACAACAAAAATTCAACAACAAAAATTTTTAATTGTAATATCTAAAAAAAGTATACTATTAATGTAAATAAATATTTGTAAATTAATGTTATTTACCTCATTTATAAAATTCAATATTTAATGTTATTTTATAGTTTTTGATAAGCAGAACTTAACAAACGAATCATTAATACAACCTATATTAAAATATGAGATGTAAAAAATAAAAATAATTTTTTGAAGAGAAAAGATTGGGCTCCGCCGGGAGTCAAACCCGGGCCTTTCGCTTGACATGCGCGGTATGCTAACCACTGCACCACAGAGCTCGCTTCCAAGCCGAACCAATCCTTCCTCTTCACTGATACCTCTCCCTTCAATCTCGTAAGTTTTGTGAGAATTTACGGGAGGTGGACAATTTTTGTCCAATTTTGGGCAACTATCGACAAGCTCTGTGGTGCAGTGGTTAGCATACCGCACATATCACGCAGAAGACCCGTTCGACTCCCGGCGGAGCCCAATCTTTTCTCTTTAAAAAGTAAATTATTTAATAGTTATTTACATCACTAGTACAGAAAGTGACATTTTACAGTACGAGGTCTGATTTGACGAGCGGGGCGCAGCTGAATACTGATGTAAATTATTTTACATTATACTGAAAAATAAAATAAAATATATTATAAGAACTTTATTTTGAGTAACATTTAATAAGAAGTGTAAGGTTAACAAATAATGAATGAAAATCATATGGTAGGAGCTATTGATGACTCGTAAAAAATCTACATATTTATATTAAATGTACAATTAGTATTATTACTAATATTGAATCCTTCAGATGGTAATTGAATGTCACGTTTGGAATTAGTATATTTTTTATTATTCATAATATATAATGGATCGTCTCTAAATTGATCGTCGTTATTCGTGATATTGATGTTATTATGCTTCATTTCTGTGTCTTATGTATGAGGAATACTATTTTTATAATCACTGAACATTTTACTAGCAATCTCTGACATATATCATTAGATTATATTGTAATATTGTGTAGCTGCCATTTTCTTATTGTCTGATATATTTATCTTATTTTATACCTATTATATCTTAATATATACCTAATGTTTTATGTTAAACCTGTTATTTATTGTCAGCTAAAATGAATTTCCATTATTTAAGATGGATCTGAAATCAAGGCTGGAGGAACTAGGTACAATTGTGGAAGGTCACAGAAAGTCTTTTGAATATGTTCAAGATTACATTGGAGTTAATGGTGTTAAAATGTGGCAGGTTAGGTTTTTAATTGCTAGGTTTTAATAGCAAAAAGCATTATGTTTTATGATCATTAAATTTATCAATATCTCTTCTTTTTTTCATTAATTTTATCTATCTATTAGGAAGAACTTAAAAATGTGATTATGACCAATGTTGAGATTGAATGTAAAAATGTTGTACGCAAAGGTGTTCACTCTGACCTGTTAGGTGCAACTTTCATGGGACGCCTTGTAAAACAACTGCTCCAAACTATAGATCCAAAGTTAGTAGTTTTAAATATTTAATTAAAGTTAGTTTATAAGTTTTTATTATCATATTATATATATTTTATAGAAGTACATTGTATATAGAGCAGCATTCGGCATGGATAGATATCAAAACGAAACTAAAAGTTGCAGATTTAGATCTTTTTAAGCGTATATTGAAAGCTGTAAGTGTACCTGGTTTAGTAGGAATAGACCGAATAATATCTTTTATAATAGCTAAGCAGTTACAGGTAAATCTATTTTGCTTTTATATATTTTTTTAGTCATTTAAACTATTCTTCTTATTAATAGTAATATACAAATCTTTAAATATGGTCAAGTATGGAATTTTTTTCTTTTTTTTTTTGGCTAAAGGCCTCCATTAACCCTTTGACTGCTGATGACTGACATATAAGCCAGCCGCGTGCTGGTCTCCGAGTGCTGTAGGCTAATATATCAGCCGGGTGCTGATGACTAATAAATTAGTCGCCCTTTTTCCGCCGGGTAACTAGCGCTTTCTTTCGACGTTTTTTGGAATCTATAATGTTTACCCGTACCGTTAGAGGGCATTTCATTATTCTTTTCCTTACTAACCATTGCCTTGATGCACGGTTGCTTCTGTGAATAACATAACTTTTTTCCCAGAATTCACACCTGCGTATTTCAAATGTCCAGTTCATTTGCATATCCTGTGGCATTGACTGTGAGTTGTGATGGCAAAAAGGTCCACAGTCCGGATCGAAAAGTGAGGATGGAAAATTTTTTTTAGAATTAATTAAGCTAACAAAAGATGTATGTAAGATGCGAGAGCTTGAATGCTGTAAAAGTCTCCGCACAGCGGGACCACTTGGTGTGCATACTAACCCGCAACGCCGGACCACCTCATGCCCCGCCAGCTCCGCAGTTAAAGGGTTAAAAGAGAATCCCAGAAATTAAAAATAATAGAAAACACTCCACAAAATATCGAGTTAGATCCTCCGGATGATGAGTTAGAAGAAGTGATTAATTCTCTTAAAAACAATAAGGCCTCGGGTGAGGACGGAGTTCTGGCTGAGATGTGGAAATAAACTAGTGAAGAATTCAGGAAGAAAGTAGTGGAAATGTTTATGGAGGTTTGGGAAAAAGAGGAAATTCCGAAGGAATGGAAATCTGCCTTGATTGATCCTTTAAATAAAAAAGGTTCAAAAACGGATGTTAATAATTACAGGGGAATTTCTCTATTATCGATCTCTTATAAAATTTTCTCTAAATTGTTGTTAAATAGATTGGAACCACAAAAAGATCATAAAAGTGGGGAATATCAGGGGAGTTTTAGAAAGGGAAGATCCTGTCAAGAACAAATTTTAAGTCTAAAATCACTCATAAAATATTATATGTCAAGAAGAAAAAGTCTGTTTAATACCTTTGTGGATTTTAAGAAAGCCTATGACTCTGTTGATAGAGAAACTCTGTTGAAAATTTTAAGGGAATATGGAGTGGATCAGAAAACAATTAATTTAATTAAATCAACTTTAACAGAAACTGAATCCAAAGTGAAATTTAGGGGTTTAATTAGTAAACCTTTTCAGATAAAAAACTGGTCTCAGGCAAGGAGATGGTCTGTCTCCCATACTTTTTAATATAGTTTTGGATAAAATAATGCATGAATTTTGGAAGAAAAATAGTTAAGAGCTTGGATGGGGACCAAATACATGCATATTAAGGTGAGGTGCTTGGCTTTTGCTGATGATTTAGCATTATTGGCTGAGTCTGAAGAAGAGTCCATTGAACAGATGAATTGCCTGAAGGAAATTGCTGAGAAAACCGGATTACAAGTATCTTTTGAGAAAATAGAATTAATGATCCCAGAGGTAGGATATCAGAAAAAATTAGTCAGAACCAAATATGGGAAGATTTCAGTTGTTAAGAAATTCTAGTATTTGGGTGAAGTTTTATGCTGCAATGGATTGGAAAAGGAGAGTTTCAAGGGGAAAATTAAAAAATTAGAGGATTTCATGTGGGAAAAATTTTCAATAAGAAAAATCTTTCGATAAAGGCAAAATTAAGGCATTATAATATTGTGATAAAACCTGTGATTCTTTATGGAGTGGAAACTGCTTGTTTTCCCAGTTTAGAAAAGTTTAAAAAAAATAGAGAGGAAAATTTTGAGGAAGATTTATGGACCAAAGAAAACATCAGAAGGATTCAGGTGGAGTTCTAATGAGGAAATTTACTGGCAAATTAATGATTTAGAAACAGATATGAGAATTAAGAGGTTAAGGTTCTTTGGGCACATGGAAAGAATGAGTGAAAAGGGTGAAGGATATTGAGTGGTCAAAGGAGAGAAGAGAGGAGCAGAAGTGAGAAGGTGGAAGAAGGAAGATTCATCAGTGATATTGTGTGGTCCTCAAAGTGGCTTTTTCGTGTAAAAAAATAAATAAAAAGCCCCGTAAATCAGGTAAGTGTATAGATTGGGGTGGGGGGGACCCCACCCGGGACTACCACTTCCCCAATTCTTACCCCGGGAGCTCTAGTTAGCTCTTGCACATGTAAATTTTCTAACGGTCAATATTATAGTTTTTTTTTCCTAGCTAATTACCTCTCGCAAAGGTAAATATTTAAAAAGTCTTTATTAGATAGGTGTAGTGGTGGGGTTGCGGCGTCCCCCTTAACTACCACTACCCAACTTTGTCCCCACCAGCTCTAGTTAGCTCTTACAAAAGATACAAAAAGATTGGTTTTGTAAAGATATTGAATCATATTGATAAAGAAGGATTCAGACTCAAAAGTCTTATTACTACTTATTAAAATGAACTTATATCAATTAGAACTAATATACAAGACTTTTGAGGCTAAATTCCTTTATATCGATAGTCTCCTTCTACACACTCATTTGAATCGTATTTTGAAAAAAAAATATGCAAAAAAAAACTTGCATTTACATACAAATTTGGGCCTTAATCATATGTAACTTCATAAAATCAATAAAAGACCATGTCCACCAAAATAGGAGCCAATAAATTTTTAAAAAAGTGTGATAACTACATTGGGTTCTCTTTTTCTGAAGGGAACTCTAAGATGTGTGGATGGATGGCGTAGAAAAGAAACCAACTTAGTTATTTTTTTATAAAAATTATCATTTCAAACTTAAGGGCAGTGAGTATTTGGTCTAATCAGAGCAGGTTGATAAATGGAATAGTTGAGGTAGGAAAATGTTCCTGTTGGCAAATCTTTCTTCAGTCTATCTTATTCTATGCAATATCTTATTTTCTGAAACCTTAGGCTGTTGCTCATTTCTTAACATAAGAGGCGTTGTTTAGCATCTATAATATTGGTCTAATCAGAAATTAGAATAAGACATTTATATTAATGTTATTTTGAATTGAATTTTCTAGGATATGGTGACTTTCCTGGAAAAGGAAGCTGGTAACAACAATGCTTGGTTGGAAATGTTTGGTAATATTGCAAAATCCCTCTCTCCATATTCTATTACTGTGGGTAAGTTTCAAATATCCATTCCCCCCATCCCCCCCCGCAGGTAGGTGGTTATTCTAGAGGTATAACCAACCTGTTACTTTTAACCTTATATATTTTAGCTTTATACTTTTAACCCTTTGCACTCGGCACCGTTTCGGACGTTACCTACAAGCAGCTTGATGCAAATTTTGACGCAAGTTGTACACCCCGCAAACGTAATATTATACAGTAAAATTTTAGAGCCGAGTAAGGAATGGTAATGAAATTTGGGTTATATGTATTTGGTTTATAAGGTTATATGTATGGTTGTTTTTTTTTTTGTTTTTTTTTAACGTCCGCTTTATGCCACGAGGGCTAATCGGGACGGGTTATCTATGGGTAACCAACCTCTTCTAATCCATGGCAAGCCACTAAGTCTGTCCAGTGAGGCCGTCACCGAACAGAATCGAGCGGGCTTGGGCGGGATTCGAACCTGCACTGCCAGCGTGGGAGTCGGAGACGCTATCCCCTCGGCCACGCCGCAGTCCTATATGTATGGTTTATAAGTTGTATTATATGTATTAAGGTTATATGAGGACAATGAAGAACACATACAAAAAAAACAAAATTTATTTTTTATATTTTTCTACAGTATGGTAAAATCTGAAGCAATTTCCAAATATCTAATTCTGCTTTAGTATTTATTTTGTTAAATCTTTCTGTAAGTAAATATTGCCCAACGAATTTGAGAAGAGTATATTCAGTTGTGAAAGCACTTCGCACGTTCTTTTTCGACGTGTAAAACGGTTGATTTATTTATCATGCCTCTTAGATTTGTTTTTTTTATGCCATATTAATAGAAAACTATAGCAAAACACGATTTTCTTCAAAAATTGTGGTGGAACAACTTAATTCTCCTTAATTGCCTGTTATATATTACATTGTTCAGCAAAATTTCACTTACTTATTCTTTGCTTTTGAATGAAATGGGTAATATTGGTAAATAAATAAATTCTTTATTTATTTGTTCTGGGACAGTGTCCCTTAAGAACAAATGTAAATAGTATACAAAGGGGGCTTTAGAGCCTTAAAGTATAAATAAACAAATTAAAATGATACAAATTAAAATAACTAAAAATAATTAGGGAACCTCAGCTCAGGTGAAAGAAACTAGTTTTCACATCTAATAATATATACATATTTACACATTTATTTACAGATTGGTTAAATAGTATTTATATTTTCTTAAAGGAGGAAAAAAAGACAGATAATAATAAAAAAAAAAAATAGAATAGAATATATAAGGAGAATGAGAACTTCCATTGGTTCAAAAAGGACGCTGGATGACTATGAAGTGATGATAGAGACGGGATTTAAAGGTGGAGAGGGTATTAGAATTACGGATGAAAGTGGGAATGGAATTCCATAACGAGGTAGACCGGATAATGAAAGATCTATCAAAAGCTGACGTTCGGTGGGCCGGTGTATATAGATCTGAAGGCCTAGAGCGGGTATTGAGGGAATGTACCGAGGATTTGGGATGAAGGAGTTCGGAGATATATGGTGGTCGGCAGGATCGAATAACTTGGAAAAGGAAGGTTGCCAGGAAATACTTACGGCGGTAGGAAGGATATAACCACTTTAACTCTTCGTAAAAAGGCGATATGGAGACGTCTCTTGGGATCCCGAATATAAATCGGATGGAACAATTTATTAAACGTTTTAGTTTTGCGTCGAGATCCCCTGAGATACCCCCATATACCGTGCAACAATAGTCAAGGTGGGGGAATATCAAGGAGGTGACCAGAAGTCTGCGTGTTTCGAAAGGGAAAAGGTCACGGAAATGGTTTAGTTGCTTTAAGGTCGAGATGGTGCGGCGGGAGATATTGGAGATATGGTTTTTCCAGGAAAGAGTTTGGTCAAAGGTTACCCCAAGGTTTTTGACTGTTGGATAAAATTTGATGGGATTGTTATTTAGGAACAGGGGTGGGATGTTATGGATGGTTTTAAGGAGTTGATTGGAGCCTATTAAAATTGCCTTTGTTTTCTCTGCATTCAGCTTCAACTTGTTAGCCTCTGCCCAGGGACTGATCCGATTCAAATCTTCTTGAAGCTTTTTCGTCGCTGGCACCAACTCAGAAGGTGGGAAAGACAGGTAAATTTGGAAATCATCAGAATAGATATGGTATTGGGAGTGGTGAATCAGGAGAGGAAGGTCGTTAATATAAATAGCAAATAGAGTGGGGGATAGAGAGGATCCTTGAGGGACTCCGCAGGAGAGGGGAAGTGTTTTGGATGGAGGTTGACCAGGAACGACTACATACTGTGACCGATCTGAAAGAAAGGACCTGAACCAATGTAAGGCGCTGCTTGATAGGTGGAGTTTTCTCAGTTTTGTAAGAAGGATGTTATGATCGACTGTGTCAAAGGCTTTGGAAAAATCTAGAAGGATAAGAATATTTAACTTTCGGAGTTCGATAGAAGTTTGGAGGTCATGGGTAATTTTTAGGAGAGCAGATTGAGTCGAGTAACCAGATCGGAAACTGGATTGGAGTGGGTTTAGGAGGGAGCGTTCTTCTAGGAATTTTGATAGTTGATTTTGAACAAGGCGTTCTAACGGTTTTGAGAGATTGGAGAGAAGGGAAATAGGACGGAGGTCATTCATTGTGGAGGGGTTTGAGGTTTTGTTCAGAGGTCGGACTAGAGCGGTTTTCCAGGAAGAAGGGAAAACCGAGTTTTGTAACGAGAAGTTGTAAATATGATAGAGAACGGGAATGAGTGAGGGAAGGCAGGACTTTATTAGCTTTACTGGAACATCATCAGGACCATAATCGTTAGTGTGGGATTTTAGGACTGCGGTAAGAAGGTCATCGTATGTAATGTGGGAAAAAAAGTTTTCCGGATTGAAATTATGATTATTGATAACTGCAGGTGGGGATAAAAAAGGAGTGAAGGATGAGAAATGGTTATTGAGATCATCTGGAGTGAACGGAAGGGAACTGGAGTTATTGGAACCAAGGAAGGATAATTGACGAAGAATTTTCCATTTACTTTTAGGATAGTGGGCATTGGAGAGGGCATTGTGGCAGTGGAGGGATTTAGCTCGTCGGATTTCCGATTGGGTCACATTTCTAAGCTTTTTGAAAGACGCATAATCAGCTGCCAAACGGGTACGCCGAAACTTGCGTCTTGCAGCGACTTTTGGTAGTGCAAAAAGTTAAACATAATCCAGAACTATGAACATTAATTTCCAAGAGTGAGATCCTAATTGACAGACTGTTGATTATTTATTTATAAAATTTAATGGTCTATGGTCATTTTTAAATCATTCTATCTAAAAAGAAAAGATTGGCCATGGCCGGGATTTGAACCCGGGTCTCTGCAACACCCTTGCAGTACGTTAACCAGCTAAGCTACCATGATTTTAAATAGTTTAAAATTTCAAAAAACAATTAAATAGAATGGCGCCTCTCGGGCGCCGTTTGAGTTGCAGTAATGAATAGGATGGCGCCGTTCAGGTGCAAAGGGTTAACATGGATGGTTAGGTCAAGACTTTAATTTTTTAACTTCTCAGAATGGATTTGAACTTTTTTTTATTCCTCCCCTTCCTCGGCGTTTAGGCTATAAGGGGTTTTTCAAGGCCTGGGGAGAGGATGTGGTATTAATGCCAGCATAATATGCCAGCAGATTTTGAACTAGCTATCTTCAAGTTATCACTCAGATGTTGCCAGGGGCAACGCATAAGCCCACTCGGCTATTTGAGCTGCTGCCACTCGATTCGAGAATGCTAAAAGCAGGCTACGCTTCAACATGCTCGATCGCATCAGACCCAAAATTATTGGGTTTATTTATCAATATAATTAATAAATCCAAGAAATATTGTTACTTTTTTTTTTTAACAATTTCTATGTAATGGATTGTTGCTTATTTTGCGATCGCACACCAATCAGTTTATATGTTATAAATACTTTTATATATAAATAACATTTTTAATATAGTCAATATTTGTCTGCGGTTTCTATTATTTTTGAGAGTATCAAGATCAAAAAAGTTAAATTATGATTACCTCTCAGCTAATTTCAAACTTATTGAATTTTACTATAACTTGTGTACGAAAATGAAGATGAGCGAGTTATAAAAATACACATTTTAGATCAACCAGCAAAATTGTATCCTACTGCAGCTACAAGACTATCCAGACTTTTCTCTGCTATTAATCTTATGGACACAATTATATTAATTGGGAATCTTCAAATATTAAGAAAACAAATATCTTTTACCCTCAACCAAAGTGCCAAAATCCATGCTCGTAATTATACGTCTTCACTGCTAGCTGTGAATGAGTAAGTCGCTCATTGTGTTTGAGATTTAAAATGTTTTAAAAGGAATTAATTTTCAATTTATTTCAGGGCATTGTTGATTGAAGTTTTTGACCACGAGAAAGACAGTTCTAAACCTGGTCCATCACCTTCCGAAATCAGTAAGGTGTCTGAGCTACTCACCTGGGTTGGGGCCAATGACCCCTATTCTACTATTTACATTTCTTGCAGAAATATACCCTACATATCTCTTTTTTCATTTTTATTTTCTTCAGTTCATGTACCGCGTTTCACATATGACAAATCTTTAGGTAAGAAATTTAAGAATAAAAATTATTTTTATATAAATAAATGAATACCATCTTCATTACTTTATCTACTCTTAAATTTCTTTCTAACCCCTCATTGAAACAATTTACCATTCATTCTGAACCTCGCATATATGCATATTATAATTTATAATTCACAATTCAATTGAAAATAGAAAATTGATTTATGAAAAATTCATTAATAATTAAGAGGTTTTAAATCTTTCTCTGCTTTTTTAACCCTTAAAACGCACTCAAGTCCCTGTTGCAGGCATGGAAAGTACCCAAACTATCAAATTATTATTGCTAACTATGAAATAAAGAACTCATCCCTTACAAAATTCATAATTTCATTTTTTTTAATTAAAAATATCTTCATGTTTGAATTTTCCTTTAAAAAAATCTTCCTTCACCACTTTCTTTCCTTAGAAATTTCGGTATTCTGTTCAAATTCATTTTTTTAAAGTAGCCATACCATTTTAAGTTTCTTACTTTCACTTACCTATATTTTTTTTTTTTTTTTTTTTTTTTTGTTCGGTACCCCTACCTGGCCATGTGTGGCATACGGGGGGTTACTCTACAGGTGTAACCAACCTATTCTAACCATGGTGGGAGGGTCGAGATTTATTCCGTGGGGCCTCCACGAAATAAAAGTCAACCCTCCCAGGGCGGATTCGAACCGCCACCGTTCGGCTCGAGCGTGCAACAGCGGGTCGCGCTCCTACACGCTCGGCTATCCCGGCCCCCCACTTACCTATATATGAAATATATAGTAAGGGAAAGTATTGCGATGGTGAAAAATTTCAACTTCCGGTTTTCGATGGAAATACACATTTTGGGGTCCCCTGAGTCCAAATAACTAAGTCCCGCGAAATGGTGTGTGTGAACAGACTAGCTCAAAAACTATAAACCGTACAAACTTGAAATTGGGTATTTGGTATATGTATATGCCCATGATATGACAGCGAAATTTCTATCAAAATTGGTTAAACGGAGGAAGTACTTTATTTCATAACTTTTTACATTTTTCGTTTTTTTTCAAAAACGGCTCTAGCGATTTTGATAAAACTGGGTATTTGATGTATGTATATGCCAAAACTATGAACCCTGTGTTATTTCACTATACACCACCACTAACTGGCATAGAATCTTTGGATAAAAAATTTACTGAAGAGAAACTAGCAATAGTATTAAATAAGGCAAAAAATGGGAAAGCAGCGGGTCTTTATATAAGCTACGAATTCTATAAAAACAGTCCAGGAAATTTTCAAAACTTGCTACTATTTTTATTTAACAAAATTTATGAAACAAATTCAATACCAGAAACATTTAGAAAATCAATAATATTCCGATTACACAAAAAAGGTTGTATTAATTCTGTAGAAAATTATCGAGGTATAACATTTTCAGATGCCATTTATAAATTATTTAAAGGTCTATTGCTTTGATATGGGCAGAACGTAATATTATTCATGAATCTCAGGCAGGATTTCGAAAAGGGTACTCCGCAGTTGATAATATATTCAGTTTAATTAATATCGTAAAACTCATAACAAGCCAAAAAAGAAAAAATGTTTATTGTTTTTTTGTAGACCTTAAATCAGCGTTCGATGCACCAGAGAGAAATGCAATTTATTACAAATTGCTTAACTTAGGTGTCTCTACAAAATTTATTAAAGCACTGGAAGGCATTTACATAAATAACGAGTCGGCTGTATGGACAAATAAAGGATTAACCAAGAGCTTTAATACTAGCCAAGGCCCGAGGCAAGGGTGTTTACTGTCACCAACCCTCTTCTCTCTGTTTATCAACGACTTGCACGATGCACTCGGGGGCAGCATAGATATAGGAGCAACCAATATCAGATGTCTGAAATACGCCGACAATATTACTCTGATCGCATCTAGTGTAAATGACCTGCAGAAAATGATTAATAATCTACAAAACTATTGTTTATAATGGAAATTGACCATCAATCTGGAAAAGTCAAAAATAATGATATTTTGGAATGGAGGTAAACTGGCAAAAAATGAAAAATGGAAAATAAATGACCAATATATTGAAATAGTTAATTATTATAAATGCTTAGGGTTTGGATTAACACCACAATTTTCACTTGCTAAACAAATCTTGAGGGTCATTTATGTACAAATAATAAAATACTATATTAGAACATTAGATTCATAAATTTAGCCCCTATTTTTTTTTTAAACTACAGGAGGGAGAAAGAACGATTACTTAACTTTTTCAATTACTTGACATTTCGTCGCATTACTAGTTTCTTGACTAAATTATGTGGGATTCACCAATGAAGTTTACCATTCTTCTTCGTCCTTCCCTTAGATGGCCAAGTCGGGAATTAAAGTAAAGAATTGGGCGGTCCTCCCTAAATCCCTCCAAATCAAAGCTAGTGGCTGAAATCCACGAAAGACAGGTGACCCCAGAACTTTCAACAGTGGCGGAGGACAATCCTCCCTGGTTTGAATCTCCGAAACCACAAATATTACTCACGATACCTGACATCACAAGCAAGGAGAACATGCCGGCTAGTTTACCATTTACATGAAGTTTAAAAAAAAAAAAAAAATTATCACAACTCATCAAGGTTTTTGGATTCAGTACTAGATACATTCTAGTAACTCTAAATCAATAAATCCCCTGATGTAACTAAAAAATGTGTGCGGTCCCTGAGACATGATTTGTTTATTGTGCGATGTTGTGTGTTTTTTATACAAAAGAGACATACGAGGGCTAAAATATGTATACTGCTTAACACAAAGAATATTGAATTTTCGTAATTTTTTATAATCCTGTCAAGTTCTGCCTGATTACTTCATAGCTATAGATTAATTGCATTTAAATCTAATTTCAATACTTCCTCAATTCTTTTCGCAAAATGGATGTCTCAGATGTGTAAAGTTTTAAACTGATTTTCATTATAATATTAATTTGTGAGTTTCTTCAAAAAAATTCTGACACATATATCAAATAAATTTATTTATTTTTTTTCAGCTACTTTGGTTTGTAAGAGAACAGGAGAAGGTATTAGTCCTTTTGTTGTGGGCATTCATACTTTCTTGAAACAGTTTAATATTAATATTACTAAACAGTACATAGTGTTTGGGTGTCAGTATACAAAGTCGTACATGCTTGCCTCTTTATTGTAAGTGGAAAAAAAAATATATATTTATTTTCTTCTACTTTTTAACTTTGTTCATCAGTTTTAATTTAATGGCCTATATTTAATTAAAAATTAATATGACTATATTTTAGGGCTGGAAAACCGGATGTAGCACAAGAATCTCTTAGCATGCTGCAGTTCTTAGAAGAATTTATTAGCATTGGAAATCTTCCTAGGTCACTTATAACACAGTGTTTACCAAATGTAATCGTTGATTTATTCAGATATGGATTAACTGCATTTGCAAGTTCTTAGTTGTCACATAGAGGAAAATACTGATAGATGAAAAAAGAAAAAGGGCCGAGTAATTGGAGTAAATAATATATATTTCTATATGACTGAACATATATATTTCTATATGAGGCATATAGCTTCAAAACCAGCTCCATTCACATTATTCTGGAATTTTTTTTTTCTACTTTCCGCTTGTTTTCGATATACTGCATCATACTGCCAAGCAAAAAGGATCTCAACCTACTTCTTCTCTGTGAAAGTTGTACTCATAGTGGTTTTTGTTGTAAAACCTTTTCCTTGCTGCAAGGTTGCTTTGAAGGAATTTGCTACAACACCAGTTACATTCAAAATTTAAATTTGATGAAACCTGATATTGCTGAAGTAGTGAAATTAACCTTAAATAATCATGTGCGTTAGTTCTTTCGATAAAAATAACAATTCCTCAAAATCAAACAGAATATCAATAGTAAGTTTTTTGCTCTCCTGAAATTTATTAAATTTGGATTGAGCTGGTTTTGAAGGAATCTAGGCAAGAAAACTTTTTATATCTTCTGTATCATTAGTAAATAAATTAACAATAAAATGAATGAATATATTTATATGTATTCCTTTTATAATATATCAATAATATTTCTTATAATAAAAAAAACTTTAATAGTATTTCTATTCAACTTGCATTACTTCCTACTCCTATTTATTTCTTTTAAATCATTTATGATTGCCTTATTTATGAGGGGAGGTCAAAAAGTTTTCGGCTGACATAGTAGGGAATGAAATAAAAACTCAAATTCATATTGTAACTCTTATGTGGGTAACAAATATTTATTAACAGAAATATACAGTTATCACAATGCCAACGAATTAATAAAACTTAAACAATTGAGCAGGTTACAAAAATTATAACTTTATCACACACAATCATATGACTTCAGCAACACAGTCAAGACACAGACTTCAACTAACTCGTTCAGTCACTGCTCCTTATATATAATCGTAAATAGTCAGGCCTGGATCATTCTAGAACAATCTAGGCAGATCTACACCTTTGTGGACTAGGCGCGAAAGATCTAGACCCCAAGAGTTCGTTCCAATCGCATATTTTGTTCCAACAAACGGTCCGGGAGTTTGTCATATGTTTTTTTTTTTATTTGCTTATCGATTTATCGTTACAATATATTACTTTTCAATGTAATGTCCCTCGATACTTAATACACTTTTCACATCTATTTATTAATTTTTCTTAACCCCCAAATAATAACTTTCTTCTTGAACTTCAAATTGCCTTCCCCATAGCTCCTTTTTGAGGTTTGGGAATAGAAAGTAGTCACTAGGGGCTAGATCTGGGCTGTATGATGGATGGATCATATCTATGCCCAAGGTGTCAATCGTGGCAATCACTTGACAAGAGTTGTGCACAGGGGCATTGACATGAAGCAGAATTACTCCTCAGCTCAGCTTCCCCCTCCTCTTCTCCTTGATTGATTCTCTTAAACGTGTCAAAACATTACAATAGTATTCTCCTGTGATTGTTACGCATTTGTCTTTGTAATTAATCATCAGGATTCCTTCTGAATCCCAAAAAATTCTGGCCATGATTTTTCAGGCCGAGGGTGTGACTTTAAATTTGACAGGTGGCTTTTCACAGTTCTATAGCAAGGGGACGAGTCTCCATACACATTCCTTAGACATTCAAAAATTTCTAAAGGATTTATTTATGCCTTCTCTTACTAAAAATTTCATTACAGTTCTGTGCTCAATGTTACTCACTTTAATGGCAAGAGCAAACTGGTAAAACTAAAAGTATTATAAATAATAGTGTCATACGGAAAATCATAGCTGAAAAGCTAAGCAGGCCATTGAACCTAGGAGACCCTGAGAGAGAGGGCTGGCCCAGGGGAGTAGAAGGGAAGTCTACGTCAGGGGCAATCAGGGAGTCTGGGACAGGCACCGACAGGCCAGAAGGGGAATTCGAGTAGTATTGTAGCCCCAAGTATCGAGTATATGAGTGGCCCAAGTATTTATGTAGTTATGGTACCCCCCATTTTTGGTAGTTGGAACCTGTAAGATTATTTATTGTAAATAGTCTTCAGTTTAATTGATTACCACACAACCCTAGCACAAAGATCCCTGTGTCACAATGGACTGGTAGATTTAAGAAGAGGGGCGGCAATATTCTAGAGACAGTAGGATTATAAAAGTTTGTGTACATATAATTATTGAATAGGTAAACATGATAAGGGATTATTCTGTTATATTAATTCCCTCCTTCATTTTCAGGCCGAGAACTTTTTGATCTGCCCTCATATTTCTTTTTAAAATTTAAGAATATTGTTTTAAGGAATTTGGATATCTACATCCATCTCAACTACTAAAAAAATTCACACTCAGAAGAAATGAGGCTTGCCATAATACTTAAGTTAATAGTGACTTAAGGTCAGATTAACATTAGGGCTTTTAATAATGAATAGGGTTAAAACAGAAAAATACATTGATGGAAGGATAAAATTAAGGCTTTTGAAAAAAAAAAAAAAATCTACTTCACATATTTCAATATTCATCAATAATAATAATAAATCAACCAGATGAGACCTGGCGAGTAAAAATATCCTTTTCTTATGAGGGAACCTAATTCTTCACTAAGGAGAATAAAGTAAAAAGATTATTAAGAGGAAGGTTCAAGGAATCAGGAAATAGGTTGAGATGAAAGGGATGATTGCATAACAATTAACATCAACACAGGCACATTTCAATGGACAAACTCAGCAATGAAAATAGGTTCAGCATTTTAAACCAGATAAATTATAAATTAATTTACAAATTTAATTACTGGTAACTTATCAGCTATTTTTGGAGATGGGTGTAACTAAGTAATTTCTGTTTTTAAAATCAGCAACACTGTACTTGGTTTTTGCCCAATTTGAATCAATTTTATTTTACAATGTTACACGTTTCATTGTACAACTAGAAACCAATAAAAAAAAAAATTAAAATAAAAAATGTTAAGTATTCGATTTGTAATTACAGCAGAATATCAATAAAATTAACCAAAATAACCGGTATATTCCAACATTACTTTTATTAAGCTGTCTGGGACCTTGGCCATCTCACAGCTGCAATCTTCACCTATTCTGTTGGGCCCAGATCCACCTCGCAGCTCATAACCTAGAATCCTAGAATCTTGGCAAGGTCTTTATAAGCAATCAATAAATCAGTGTGTTTCTTTAAGTTATTATGCTGAGTTTTATATTCACTTGAAATCATTCAGAGGTCAGTCACATCTAATGGGAGTGCACCACTGTCCTATTGGAGGAAGTGGGAGTGCTCTTAGCTGATAAGGCTCTCCACTGTAGTGTAGATGGCTGATTGTTCATTTAACCAGGTCAGCCTAATCCACAGTCCCTCAGCTCTCTCTATAGACCCCCAGGTGACGGGACATCCCAAAGTTGAAAAATCCCTCCATCACACCAGCTGCCATGGAGAAGCAGCTCTGGCTCCAATAAGGGACCGCCCCCAAAAGTCCTTTTAACTCCTGGACTTAGCCCATTCTGGCCTTAGTCAAAATATTATTAACACATAAGCTTAAAATGGCACATGATTCTCTTTGGGACATTTTTTGAAAACAGTAAGTCGACAAATGAATCAAACAATAACAGAAACAGTATTGACCTGCGCCTTCATCTTCCAGGAAGCCTAGGAGGGAATACTCTATCGAACCCAAATTATGATCCATATGAGGATCTCACCCTGCATTAACAGTATAACGGTTCAACCCTCCTCCTCCACCCCCCCCCCCCCCAGCTACCTGGACTTCCCAACTATCCTCTCACCCTATGACTATGAGGGATTCTTCAAGACATCGACCTGGGAGACAAGATAACAGGCTGACCAAAAAAAAAATTAAAACCTTATATAAACTGACTATAAAAACCAAATTAACCTTTAAATCCATCAATTACTCGTTTGAACTCCTTTTCTGACTGGAATAAGGGATAAAAATAATAATATTGTGGTGGATCCAGAAGGCTTATCAAGTAATTTCAAAGAAAACTTCAATAGTATTTTGAATACAGGTAATAATTGTCTATCTTTTCTTTTTGAATATAGAAGTGCTGAACTTTTAATAGAAGAACCGAATATAGGGAAAGTTGAAATAGCTTTGAGAAGTTGAAATCATATCAGAGCGAGGACCTATAATATTCCTAATTGAGGCATGGGGGAACAGGAATTTCTAAAATAGATCTTTTGGTTAAAAAGTTCTGGGAACAAGCACTAAAGTTAGGATCAATCAGTACAAATTTTTCTGTGAGGTTTGACGTTCCCTCTTGTTTAAAACAACCGGAATCGCTATCACCTATCTGTTGTATTTAATTTAGCACTGGAATAAGGCAGTAAGTAGGGAGGTAATACATACCAGAAAATTTTTTGAAGCAGGGAGGAAATATATCCGTGTTAGGTTAGTTGATGATTTGGTTTTGCTTGGTGATGACATGGAAACTATAAAACAAAATACATGAAACGTGATGAAAAAAAAAACAGTAAAGAACTTGAGGTGGAAATAAACAAGGATAAGACAAAACACATGGTTAGCCGTAGAAACAGTGACAATTTTGGCGATATTGTCGTGATGCAAGGTAAAACTTTTGAAGCCGTAGAGAAAGTGTGATATTTAGACTGTACGATTACAAGAAAATACAAAATTCAAGAGGAAGTGAAAGCTAGATTAAAGTGGAAATAATGAAAGCAGGGAGGAAATATATCCGTGTTAGGTTAGTTGATGATTTGGTTTTGCTTGGTGATGACATGGAAACTATAAAACAAAATACATGAAAAGTGATGAAAAAAAAAAACCGTAAAGAACTTGAGGTGGAAATAAACAAGGATAAGACAAAACACATGGTTAGCCGTAGAAACAGTGACAATTTTGGCGATATTGTCGTGATGCAAGGTAAAACTTTTGAAGCCGTAGAGAAAGTGTGATATTTAGACTGTACGATTACAAGAAAATACAAAATTCAAGAGGAAGTGAAAGCTAGATTAAAGTCAGGTATTCTTGCTATTTTTTTGTTCCTTCTATCCTCAAACTTTAATAAAATAATAAAAAAAAAAAAAAAAAAAACTAGAATTAACAAAACTATATTTCCAACAGTTCTTTATGGATAGAAACATGGCCACTTACACTAAGGGATGATTCTCAAAGCCTTAAGGTCTTTTTCAATAAAGACCTCAGACTTTCAATAAAGTGTTGCATAGAATATTTGGACCGAAGAAGGATGAATCAACCAGAGCATTTACATGTATGTTATGCAAAGCTGAATCATGTGAACTTTACCTGGTTAATATAATTGAAGTTATAGCCATGCGTCGGTTAAAGTGGGCTGCAAAAATTACGAATCTTGGTTACAAACCATTACATAAAAGATTGTTAAGCGCTTTGCTAAATGAAAAACTTCAAAGGGTTTGACCGAGACAGAAGGGGAGGTTATGTGAAGGCTAACCTTGTGGACTTTGGTTTGGAAAGGGGGTGGTGGATGGAAAGAGCATATGGTGGTGTCGGCATTGACCCTTCGGATTCACTAAGCCATTATTATTATTACATACAAAAAAAAAGTTCAGCACATAGATCCTTACATCATCGCAACTCAAGAGCAACTATATGTTGGATAGAAACAGGTTGCCTATAACCAATATAATCAGGTATCCATCGATGAAATCAGTGATGAGTTTAAAACTGAACAACTAAAAATGAAACAGCATAAGGACAAGCTGGTAAAAATTATAAAAAACTTCCAAAAATAAAAAATTCTAATAAATAAAGAACAAGCACTTAAAATTGTAACATGTCTTAAAATTATTGATTCCTGTATAATACAAGAAATTAAAATATTACTGTATAAAAATATATACATTAGCACAATCATTAATATACTGCATAGTGAACAACAATCTAAGATATATACATTATCACAGGGTTAAGATTTATTATTAGTGCGTAAATTTGTAATCCTAGAAAGAAGGAAAGCAGTCCATTGGGACTCTGGAACATTGACAGCCCAAGGAGGTATCGCCGATGGTGGTAAAATTATATTTTGCATTGCTGCTCTTACTTCTTCATCATTTACTTCAATGTCTATACGTTCCTGAAACAAACAAAAAAATAATACCTGAGCTATACTGGTCCAGAAAAATCAGGTTTTCATAGAAAAACACATTTAATACTTTTCCCAATTTAACATTTTATCTACCATTAAACATAAGTATTTTTATCAACTTCATAACCTGTTTGCGTCCACATTTTCAGGAGCCTATTGCTCTTCAAAGCCTGCCCATTCGCCACCTAGCTGTCCCCCCAACTACAGCATTAATTTATGCTGTCATTGCTTCTTGCTATAGTTCCTTGAGATTGTTTGTTGTTGAGAGGTTGTTTCTTTGAATTGATGCATTGTTTTATTGGATTCTTTTATTGTTATGATACCTTATAACTTGCTGCTGTTTTCCATCAATTTATTAATAATATTTTTTTGGAATCATTTATTTAATACAATTTGTTTGGAATAATTTATTCGAACTGCAATCTTTTCATTGCCCCATAACATGAATGTCAAAATTGTCAAAGCTAAAAAACAATAAAACTTTTCCATAGTGATTTCATTGAACTTAATGATTTTTTTCTAATTAAGGTACCATACCATTCCGACCTTTCTCAGAAGAGTAAGCAATTTTCTACACTACTAATTCAGAAAAAAAAGAAGGAAGAAATGATCCTACTCCTCAGACTCATTTGAGATATCCCTGTCAAAATCCCGCAACTATTTCCACCAGAAAAAGGGTGTATTTCAACAAAAGGTTCCTGCTGTTTTTGCCACTGCGATTTGGAGATCCTCTAAGGAATAGGCGGACTCACCTCATCTTCTGATTCTGAATCGACTTCGAAGAAGAACATACAGGTAGTCTCTGAGTGATATAAGAGAGTGTTGGGGAATATTAGGGGCGAATAATTCCTCATTGTCCTCTAGTACAGAGTCAAAACTGTCACTTCACATCAAGATATTTAAAATTTCTTTATCCGACTTTCTTCAAAGCCATTATGCAAACGAATTAGGGGTAAAAGCAATGGGAGAATAAAGAATAGCAGGGGGGAGGTGGGAAGCAAACACAAAACATTGCAAATATTTCTGATCAAAGTTCAGACTTCAAAAGGTGATAAAACAAAAAACTTATAGATGAAAATCAAATATTAATAAATAAATTATATACAAAATGTTTATACACACGAATAAATTTTTTTTAATTTTTGCACTGTTGTAATATAACTGGTGTGCAATATGTTGGGAATAATAATATAAATCTAATTTTGAATAGGCTTACTTACAGAATAAAGATTCTGTTCCAATTGATTCCAGCCCCAAAAGGGCTGTTATTGTTGGTGGGCAGCTAAGGAAAGGACAAGCAGCCCAATATTTTACATTGGCTGGAATCTATGGAAAGTAGAGGACCCCTATATATCTTGGTGGGCAGCAAAAGGTTAATATTTTAAATATGAGACTAGCTAAAAATAAAATTTTACCTTGGTAGATGTTTGAAGTGTTCCCTCGGCTCCATTTTCCATGGAAGGTGGTTCATTAGGCTCCAAAGAACGTTCATCTTCTGCTATAGAATGATCCTGTAAAATGAATTTTAAGGTTCTAGTATCATTATGCTACTTCTAGGCATGGCCAATATGACACAGTTTAGTGAGACCCTGATCTTAACTGAAATACTCCCTCTTTTGGGGGTTTATTTATCTCAAAATATTGTGCAGGAGTCCAAAGCTGGGATCTAATAAAGCTGATCAAACTTCTTTTCAACTGAAAAGAACACAATATTTAATTAAGGTCTCATAAACTTTCAACTAGGTCACACTCAGAAGTAGCATAAAAGCAGGGATAGCTTACCAATCTAAACCTTCTTATTTTTAACATTATGTTTCTTTAGGAAAATGCTTGATTTTTAACCTACATTATCGATAGAAAGTGTACTAAATGACAGGAGACATGAAACAATGAACATAAACTTTTTCAATTACAAAATAAGGACATACAGTTTATATTAAGCTACAGCAAAAAGAATAATAATAGAGAACAAATATGGACCGTAAAAAAATGAAATCTTTAAATATGTTTTAAATGAAAATAATACAATGCAAAATGAAACCAACGTCATCTTATTCATAATGAAATTTATTAAATCAATGAGCATTACAATATACAGAAATGGAAGTTATTTCATTTCTGCATCGTTAAGTTAAGTTTATCTTCTTTGTGTAGATAAAAAAATATAAAATTGCATCTAAAGCAGCCTCATTAATGGTAAAGCTCATTAAATTATACCACAAAAGGGTGCTCATACATAGTTAATAAACCTTATCAAAATGGTTAATTCCCATGTAACCCAAAAGAGGCTTTAGAGCCCATCAAACCACATGAGGAACAGATAATTCCCCGAACCTTGCAGTGCAGGTGTACTACAACAGCCATTTTGTACTATTTACACAAAACGTGAAGTTGAGAGAACAACGATGTCCGACCCACAAATATATAATAATTTTCATAAAAAAGAAGGAAGACATGAAACTAGCGACTTTCATGGTTTGACACAATGTAAAGCAATCTTAAGAAATGCCACCAAAAGTGGATCCGGGTCCATGCTTTCAGACATCACTTTGGTATTATTGATAATGATAAAGAGTTAATTTGTATCATTATTATATCACAAAATATCATAAAAATATAAGGAAGAATTGAATATTTTGTTTATAAGAAAAAAACCACTGAAAGATTCAAGTACTTATAATGGAACTTAAAACCATAAAGTAAAGGATCAATATTGTAATATTTTTCAAAATCATTTTTCTAAGATAAGGCAGAAGTAAATATTTCATGGAAACATAGATTCATCATGAGAACTTGTAAAAATATAGTGGGAATGCTAGATTTGTCCTTATAGCTTTAAAATTGTTTACGTATATTTTTAGCCTCATTTTAACAATTTATATTACTCCTGCACGCTTTCTTTAACTAAGTATTAAATAGATAAATTTTGAATTAAAAAATAATAGAGGATCTTTGCCAAAGCCTTAATAAACGATATCCTTAAACCTCCATACAGAAATTATATATAATGGAATAATATGTTATATTTTTAAAACCTTACATTCCCATTACTTTCTGGAGTCGGTATGTCTTGAGGCAGTAACTGATAGTAATTAATTTGACCAGGTATCTCATCTCCACTTTCAGCAGATGCATCTTCACTCTCTTCCCCACCCAATGTAATTTCACCAATTGTTGAAGATCCAATATCACCTTCCGCATAATTTGGGGGATCTGGTGAGCTTAACATTCCAATCGTTGAACTTCAATACTTCGAATCTTTATTTTAAGCTGAGTATCTTTAGTATATTGATGAAGTTCAAGGAGTATACTGCATCCAAAGAAGTAGATATTTTTTAGGCAAAGAACAATTCGAGATCTTTGGATTAGTGTTACAAATTTGGGAGTGTAGCAAGGAGAGTACAGAGAAGGTGGGCTCAGTTTCTAAGGGGCAACAGGGCTGCCCGACCTATGACGTATTGGGATGCATTTGTGAATTGACAACCAGTTGGTAGGCATCACTCTGGTGTTTATGTTCAGGTTTTTATTCTTTCTAAATCGAACATTTGATTTTCTAGCATTGACTTTAAAGTTGCAAAGATTAATATTTTCCGTTATTTTAAATTTTCAATCCATAACTGAGATTTTTTCTCCATGAACCCGACGTTTAAGTCCATATTTTCATTTATTGGGAAATATAGTACACAAGATATCCTTTTGTTATTACGGTACCTGAGTATAGGAATGCCTCGAATGCGAAAGAACCATAAACACATCCAGTCTGGCTTGGACTGTCACTATGTTTGGTGCATTAATATAAAAAGTAAAGCTCAATAGGGAAAAAAATTGAATTTATTTTAAGCCAAATGTATGCTCTTCACTCTGATATTTTTTTTTCTATTCAGCTTAACTTTTTATATTACTGCACCAAACATATTTTATAAATAAGAAAAATGGCTGTAAAATTGTTGGATAAAAATGCGTTTTAATTTCCTCCACGTTGACTATGTAATTTATGAAAAGAGAGTATTTGAATTGAATCAACTTCTATTATTGGCAATAGTTGGTTCTGATTTTTTCCGTACTGGTAGAGAGTGAAGGGTGCTAAAATACCGTAATAGAATTCGATCGATTGGCGATACATCAATTTTAAGATTTAAATCCCTATATTTGAATTCTCAATATATTTTCTTATATATTCTTCCTCTGGTATGGTACAGTCTCCAATCAAGCAGCTTCCTTGGGATTTCATTTTCCGGCATTCAGGCAACATGGCAAGCCTAGCGCAATCTGCCTAACTTTATGTACGTTATCACATCCTCTTCACCATAAAGCTGGTACACCTCTCTGTTGGTCCTTCTTCTCCAACTCTTACTGCCCCAAATAAATGGCGAAGAATTTTCCGTTCGAACACCAACTGTTTTTTTTCATCAGCGCAAGTCAGGGACCAGGCTTCTGATCCTTAGGTAAGGACTGGTCTCATCAATGTTTTGTACAGAAGGCACTTTGTTTGTCGAGTGGCTGCTCTACTTTTGAGTAGTTTATTGAGCCTGAAATAGCATATGTTAGCCTTCACTAGACCCTGGTTTATTTCTACAGAAATTCTGTTTCTGCTGCTAACCACTGAGGCTAGGTACGTGAAGTGTCCAACGCTTTCAAACTCAAAGCATCCTATCTTCACTGTTCCTTCCACCATTCCTACTTCTGTAGGGTCCAGCACGCAAATGCTTGGTTTTCTCCTGATTGACAGTCGTTCCCATGGCTTCCGCTGCTTCAGCCAACTTCAGGAACGCACTCTTGAGAGATTGGAAAGATCGTGCAACTAGGTCCAGATCGTCGGCATAGCCAAGTACCTGCACTTGCCTGTCGTACATGGTTCCCGTGGTTTGAATTCCTGATTCACGTATAACTTTTTCCAGAGCCAAGTTGAAAAGTATACATGCCAGTCCATCACCCAGCCACACACCTTTTCTGGACCCAAATTCCGGCGATAGGTCTCCCTGAATTCTCACGGAGCATTTCACCTCCGCCATCGTCATTCATACCAGGCCTATAAGTTTACACCCACATTTAGGATTACTTACTATTTACGGTTTTAATAGCAGCTTTAATCTCCTTAAATCCATAAAATTCATCTTTTAAATAACCCAGAAAAATTTTCTTGAATTTTATTTCTTGGCAAATTTTTCCAGGGTCGAAACTACAATAACTTTGCCGGAACCATAAAAAGTTTCATTTTTCAGAAAACGACAGCGATATTACATTCTACTCATATTAATATCGTTATTTCAATCTAATGTTGAAAACACAGTTGGGCAAAAAATGTAATTGAATTAGAATTATGATTACGATTACAATGTAATTGTAATTCAAAACATTTGAAAGCGATTAAATTGTAATTGAATTATCATTTAGAAATACGATTAAAAAGTTTTAATTGTAATCTAATTATAATTCAATTACAGTATAATCCAATTACGAATTTTTATTTCGATCATCTGTTGTAATCCAATTACAGAGAGCTGGGATTAAGTTATTTGTTCCTAAGCATCTGTCTAATTATGTACTGGCTGGGAAAAAATATTACCTGGCTTGGTACTTCCTGTTGTTCCATTTCTAAAAAAAATTGCAGACGTGTTTGCGATTGGCCATACACATTTTGACGAAATTTTAAGTGGCGCAGCAAGTGGGACAGTGACAGTTTCTCACTCACAAAAAACTTTTCTGATTGGGATTAAAGTTTACTACCCTTTCACTCGGCCTGCATTTGTCCCTCTGTTTGTATGTATGTCTGACTGTCCGTCTGTGTATGACGCAATACAGGTCGCAATTTTGAATATATCGGCTTGAAATTTAGAACGAATATTTCTTGGACATCGTAGATTCACTGTAAAGTTTTTGACGATGGTCTAAATACGCAGCGTTTCAGCGCTGGCGTCGCATTGCGCCGACCAAAAAAGTCGTGTTGGGTATCGTTTACCAGAGGTTTCTACATGATAAAATTGCATGGAGCTACTTTGACACTTTTTTGATGACGCGCAGAGTCAGCGGCTTAGCTTCCAAGTAAATTGCCCATGTTACATACCAAATCTTATTATTAATATTATTTATTTATTTTTTTAACTACCCATAGTCGATTTTGTTTCAGGGAATTTCTGAAATATAGTGTAATGAAATACCTATATTTAACAGAGAGCTAATGACTGGTTTTTACCAAACCTATATCCTATCACTTTTTCTTCTTTTGTTATCACCTATTATTCAGGATCGTAATGCAAATTTATTTAATATACTCCTATGAAATAGTTATTCATTAGCACCTATGACTAAGGAATATCATTATCTCCTCACCAATAAGTTGGTACTCCAGGATATTGGCAGTTTGTCCTCATGTCAATGCAAGTGTATGAGGGTATGTGCGTGTGTGAACAGACTAGCTCAGAAACTATAAACCGCACGAAACTGAAATTGGGTATTTGGTGTATGTCTGTGACCGCGATATGACAGCAAACATTTCATCAAAATTTCCCAAACGGAGAGGGTACTTTATTTAATGAATTTTGTCCAAGTTTTACATTTCTTTCGATTTTCTCAAAAACGGCTCTAATGATTTAAATTAAACTGGATATTTGATGTTTTCCTATTAGCCTACATCGTGCTACATTACACGGAAAATCGTGAAAACCCATTCACCCGTTCACGAAATATAAGTGGAAAAGCGAATGAAAAGTCGGACAATTTTCACTATCATTGTCCTATTAGCCTACATCTAAGTAGTCTGAAAATCGTTTGAACTGCGAAAACCCATTAACCCGTTCACGATATATAAGCGGAAAATCGAATGAAAAGTCGTAAATGTGTCAGTATCATTTTCCTATAAGCCTATATCTAAATAGTCTGAAAATCGTTTGAACCGTGAAAACCCATTCACCCGTTTACGATATTTAAGCGGAAAAGCGAATGAATAGTCGGAAAATTGTCACTATAATTTTCCTATTAGCCTACATCTAAATAATCGGAAAATCGTTTGAACTGTGAAAACTCACTAACCCGTTCACGAGATATTAGCGATAAGCGAATGAAAAGTCGGAAAATTGTCACTATCATTTTCCTATTAGCCTACCTCTAAATAGTCGCAGAATCTTTTAAACCATGAGAATCCATTTACCCGTTCACGACGTATAAGCACATTCATTTTCGTTTTAGCCTACCTAAAACGTAATTCAAATACTAATTGTAATTCAATTAGTTCAGGGATTACAAAGTAATTCGTAATTGATGTTATAATTCAATTATTTTAATTCATGACAATTTTAATTCAATTACAGTAATTCAAATACAATGTAATCCAAATTGTAATTGAATTACATTGTAATTGGATTACGCCCAATTCTGGTTGAAAATGTATTTATGGTTATGTTTAAGGTTTGTTCCAACTAACACTTAAAACAAAAGAACAAACTACAAACTGCTCATGTTTTTCCCCTTTTCATTCTGAATTTGATTGGTTGGTTTTTAGAGTTTTATTTAAGATGAACAAAAAGAGATGAACAAGAAATAAACAAATAGCACAAACAAAACAATTTTATTTAAATACACCGGGCAATAAAACCAGATCGTTAATCCAAAACATAAGTCCATATACAAATTCCGGGTCAATGACAATTATAAATTACAATGTACAAGAAATAACACTTTACTGAGGACGAATCACTAACAACTGACTTTTTTAACCAACAACATTAACACTTCATTTGTTTGCTAAGACGTATTTACCACTGATCATAAAATAAAAATCTTTTTGATAAAACATGAATAATAGTTATTTATTATACAAGTGACGAAAGTAGATCATTTTACAACTCGAGTGAAACGTTTACCCACACGAGCGAAGCGAGCGTGGTAATTTCACGAGAGGACTAATTAGATCGAAATATAAAAAAAAAAAAAAAAAAAAAATCGAGCGTAGCCGCGGCTCTAAGGGTAGAAGCTAATTATCGGTGATGGAAATTGGATGAGGCCAAAAATAGGGGGTAGGTGCGGGAATAATATTAAAAATCGGTGTGACCGCTCTTACCCGCCCCCTTAACCCTAATTTATGGCTTGAGTTATCATACCTCGAAAGCATACAAATTGAACGAGAGCGGAGTGTTAGGCAGTATAAAAATTGCCAATTAGATCGAAAGAGTAAAAAGGACTACTTGAATCTTAATAAAAAAAAAAAAAAAAAAATCGAGCACCTACCCCCTATTTTTGGCCTCATCCAATTTCCATCACCGATAATTAGCTTCTACCCTTAGAGCCGTGGCTACGCTCGATTTTTTTTTTTATTTTTTTTTATTATTAAGATTCAAGTAGTCCTTTTTACTCTTTCGATCTAATTGGCAATTTTTATACTGCCTAACACTCCGCTCTCGTTCAATTTGTATGCTTTCGAGGTATGATAACTCAAGCCATAAATTAGGGTTAAGGGGGTGGGTAAGAGCGGTCACACCGATTTTTAATATTATTCCCGCACCTACCCCCCTATTTTTGGCCTTATCCAATTTCCATCACCGATATTTAGCCTCTACCCTTGGAGCCGAGGACTACGCTCGATTTTAATTTATTTTTTTTAAATTTTATTAATATTTCGATTTAATTACTCCTTTTTACTATTTCGATTTAATTAGAAATTTTTATTTCTACGCGACTTTTTATTTTCGATTTATATTTAGTCAATTCATCTCTTTTTTTATGTCTAATTTTATTCGCTTACTGTACTACTAAGAAATGTTCACTCATATTGCATTAAATTTACTTAAGTATATATTATACATAGATTAAATGTAAGTGCTGATCATACATTAGCCTTCTCACGAGAAAACTAATTTTTTAAGGAATCCAGTTGGTTTTCTAATTGATTGCTGAGATGTAAAGTACTTATTTTATTTTTAAACGCAAACTAATTATTTTCTCTTAATTTTTTAGTAATTTAAAAAGAACAGCTGAAAAAATATAGAACGATTACCTACATACTGAATGAATGGACAATAAACATTGAGTGAAACGCACCCTAACGCTTCCTGGTAGCCTGGAGCTCGAACTAAATTTTTCATTCATAAACTCGTATCTCAATCTCAGAGAGGCTAATTAAATGGTGCGAGAGGCTTAAAATTCCAGTCCTTTTCTCTTCAATTTTACACTCTTAAGAGAAAAACGGAAACCTTCTTCTCTGTAAGGGATCATATGGCTAAACGAAGACATAACTTCCTTAATCCTACGTGGAGTCGTTTTTGAGCCTTTTCGGCACGCACATTGTACACTTTGCTTTATAATATATATTGATTATGATGTATACGAACTAACTACTTCAGTGATTTAAAAATGTTGCCTCAGGGCAACCTTGGTACTCCGAATGATATGGACCTGGAATTCCCTATGTTGCTTCAAAGCAACAATGACAGTACAGCAAGTCCCAGTGTTGCCCATAGGCACAGGAAACCTATTATGCACCAATAAAATAATTTTGTATCATATCTTTCATATAACATTATTTTGAAGTCATATGTCGACGTAGAAGAGAGATAAAAATTTTTTTTCGCCTATTTCCGAATTAAGGGTTAAAGGCGTACTGCGCATACATGGACCCAACGTGTTTTATGAGTTGACGGAATATTTTTCTACTGTATATGTCTATTTGATTTTTTCATATCTCATATTTAGCCATTTTTTTGTTTAGGCGAAACGAGAGACAGATAATTTCTCCACATAAACAAAAACAAAGGTACTCAGGAAAACAAAAAAGGGCCCTGCCCCATTCATGCCCCTCAGAATTTTAATAATGATAAAGCTTACCTGATATTAAAGAATACTTGATTCTCATTAAACGTGACGAGTTTAATCAAAATTGTAAAAGCTATTTTTGAAAAAATCGTAAAAATGGGGAAAAAAAGTTATGAAATAAGACATTGGCGTCAGCTCCAGAGGGACGCGCCCCCAACAAATATTTTGGAAGGGGACAGCTATCTACACTCTAATTGAGACATAAATTGACAAGTATTATAAATATCTTTAAAATACATCGTTGGAGGAGGGATTAAATGTCCCAAGTTTTTTTTTTTTATTGGTCCTCCCCTTCCTCGTCTGTTAGGCTATACGGGGTTTCCAGGGCCAGGGGAGAGGGTGGGGGATTGATGCCGAGTATCATTAAATTATATATAAAATTATTTATTAAACTATATATTTCATATATAGGTAAGTGAAAGTAAAATTAGAAGCTGTTTCCTTATGAAACTAGCCAGAAGTCTTATTCAGGAACACACCATTCACAGGGGCACTTGGACTATTGGAATTCACAGAGGACTTATGACCAGAATTTTTGAAGTTACAGATATTAATATGTCATCCTCCAGTGTCCAAGCCTCCAAGAAAATTTTCTGAACCTTGTAAAGACTCCACTTGTGTTAGAAAATGCACATGTGTTTCATGCAGGAAATTTATATGCTTGGGTCATATTATAATAACAGTGCAATAATTGTTAAAGTGTAAATAAGTAATTAATTAATCATAAGAATTAAGAAGATAATCTATTTTTATTATACATACCGTAAAATGAGGTGACATTGTGACTAATGGGGTGACTTTGTGATAAGCCTATTTTTCTACAGTTTTTGAATTTCCCTCCTTAAAAAGAATCAGGTTAGGCAATTCAGTGTACTTGTCAGTTGGTCAGTAATGTGCTGCAACCTACTGGCCACATATAACTTCTTTCATTCCATTTACCAAGTTGCTTTTTTGCATATATGTTTGATTGTTTTCATTTAGTTGAAACTTTAAAATAAAGCACCATGATAAATGGAATGAAAGAAGTTATATATGGCCAGTAGGTTGCAGCACATTACTGACCAACTGACAAGTACACTGAATTGCCTAACCTGATTCTTTTTAAGGAGGGAAATTCAAAAAATAAAAAAAAAAGATTATTAACATTTTTTCTGACGACCACTCTCCACAGGTGACCGCGACTAGAACTGTATTTTAAGGTACAGCGAGTAAAAGAAGGTAAACAGTAGCCCTCTGAGGCGACATTCTGGATGTCCTCCAGACCCTGAACGCCCACGACCCCAATAATTTTAACATGTTAATAAGCCGGCTGGAGATGTGGTTTTGCCATGCTCACTTTGAACAAGAACCAGCTGATCAGAAAACAGGATCAGGAAACAGAGGGCAGCAGAGACTATCCAGGAGTTCAAGGGGGGCGTTATGAGGATGGTAAGATTGGCTTATCCAACAGGCCCAGAAAGTTTGTTGTAGTGTATAGCTTTTGTCGATGACCTGGGAGACTTGGAACTTTAGAGGGCGGGTGCGGCTTGCTCGTCCTAAATTGCTGGTGGATGCACTGCCCACCGCATTGATGTCTGAAGCGGCCAGGGCGGCTTCTCATGGTTATGCAAGCGTCCGAGCCATGAATGATACGGACAGAGATGAATGGCAAAAGGAGTTGGAGAACGGTAAAAACTTTGAAGACGCGGTACTAAAAGTTGTGAATGCTTTGGAATCTTGGAAAATAAGACCGTTACGGTGTTGGAGCAGTGGGGAGCTCGGGCCACTCATGAGAGCCTGCATGAAGGGGACTGCTTCTGACGCGTCACAACCACAGGAAAACTAAGATGGGTCGAATCCTGGAGGGTGACATCGACCCTACATCTTCGAGACCCTCCCCTTGTGGTGGTAGTCTCTTTGGGGCACAGAGCCGGGAGTTTACTTTACGGCATTGTCAACGGTAGGAGATACGCCACGTTGGTAAACACGGGTGCTATGAAGTCTATCGTCTGCCTGGTGACTGGTGAGAAAAGGCTCACCCTCCAGGTAGAGACTGAGGACCACTACAGGAGATGCAGTCAAAGTATTCGGAGAAGCCGAGGTATAGATACAGTTGGGTTCAAATTGTGTCTCACACTCAGTTGAAATGGCTGACGTAGGAGAAGACACGATTATATATAATTCAGAAGAACAATGATGTGAACATTACTGTTTTACGATGCAGAAGTGCCATAGATCTGAATCAAATAGCACAGGCACTGTATTTGTTCCTTATTAGCACAATGGAATGTTTTTAAGTGATTCTATTATGGCAAATTACAGATTAAAATAAACAAACTTACAAAACATGAATGAACACAATCTTTAAGTCAAATCATTATAAATAATTCTAATTTATATTGAATTTTTTGTTTCTACTATTCATATTAATGTTTATTTGACTACTACTTTAATTTTTTGTGATTTGAGTTGGTTTTATGGCTTCAATTACATTTAAAAAAATGTGCATATCAGAAGAAAAAAGTCATGATTCCTGTTCTTTAGATACATTCAAGAAAAATATATTAAACACAAACAAGGCTACCAAAGAACTTAACGCTATTATTAATTAACACTAAAATACTGCCACACTTTGATTCAGGCTTTTCAACCTAGTCATTGGCAATGGTGTTTTTCTTGAGAGTGAACCAGGACTAATATGCAAGTACAGGTCAACAACTTAAGTAATTTACCTGAGGGCGGAGCTTAAATAAGCCATGCTTACTTCTGCTTTGGCGCTAAATGTGAAGTGTGTCAGGTTATGTTATCAATTGTGACAAACAGATAGAGAGTACATAGAAATCAATACAAGGATACCATATTTCATGAAATAATTATCAATTGCAATAAAAAAAATCTGGTGCTATGCGCGCAACACACAACTTCCACTTACCAACTTACTTTGATTAGAAATGAACGTGTTTTGTTAAATGCCATTTCTCAAAGTCGCACATTCCCCCCCCCTCTTCATTTACTTGTTTTTGTTTGTATTTGCTCTTTAAAGTACACTACTTTTTTTTTTTTTATTATTAAATACAATTTTTACTTGTGATAATTCGACAACGCAAGCATAATACTCCAAGTCGTCTGATTTTATGATTACCTATGTAGTTGTTTAAAACTTCACATAGTTACCATGAAACAAATAATTTCCATTAAATGAACAGAACATCTTTAATTATAAACAATCGTCTGTCATTAAAGGTGTGCTGCGCATGCATGGACTCAACGTGTTTTATGAGTTGACGGAATATTTTTCTTTTTTCTTTTTTTCTACTGTATATGTCTACTTGATTTTTTTTATATTTCATATTTAGCCATTTCTTATTTTTAGGTGAAACAAGGGACAGATAATTTCTCCATATAAACAAAAACAAAGGTACTTTATAGGAAAACAAATAAGGCCCCTTCCCCATTTAAGCCCCTCAGAATATTTTAATATTGATAATGCTTACCTGATATTAAAGAATACTTGATTTTCATTAAGCATGGCGTGTTTAATCAAATCAATAAAGCTATTTTTGATTAAATCGAAAAAAATATAAAAATGGGAAAACAAGTTATGAAATAAAGTGTCCCTTCCGTTTGATCAATTTTGATGAAATTTTTTCCCAGGGGTATATATAGATCAAATACCCAGTTTTATCAATATCAATAGAGCCGTTTATGAGAAAATCGACAAAAAAGTAAAAAGTTATGAAATAAAGTACCCCTTCCGTTTGACCAATTGCTACCACACTTTTGTCTGAATGGGGTGAGCGCTTTATTGCCCTTAGCCCAGCAGCGACACCAGGGTCCCCAATAAGAAGAAAAAAAAAAGATAATAAAATATGTAAATATAGATAACGATGAGGGGATTGCAATACAGGGACAGATGTAAATTTATGCCCCGATTTTAAACCCAAAATAAAAATAAAAAAAAGAAACGGGGGCCACACTACTTTTCAGAAAATAGTGAAATCCGATAATAATAAACGATAACATAAAATAAATTAAATAAAAGTAAATAGGTTACTAGGAATAGGCGGAAAGAAGAAATGAGAGAGAAAAAAAATATAAATAAGATTTAAAAATATATCCAGTGCATAGTCTCAAAAAAAAAAAAAAAAAAGAAAGAAATCAAAACTCATTCCTAGGTGAACTCTATTAATATTATTATTAAAACCTAAACCTCATCAAGAATATTACCTAGGATTGATTTTATTAGATATGTATTTCTAATATTTAAATAGATGTAAATTCTATTTAATATTTTAATATAATATTAATATTTGATTATTTAATGAATATCTAATATTTAATCTAAATGATTTAATTCATTCATTCATCTAAATTATTTACAATTATGTAAATATTCACTACAATTCATTTAAATATTGAATTCCAATTATGTAAATATTTTGTTCAAATTATTCAAATATTGAATTCCAATTATGTAAATATTTTGTTCAAATTATTCAAATATTGTATCAAAATGATTTAACTATGTATTTAAAACTGAAGTATTACTTCACTATTTATATCATAATAATTATTAATATTAATTTCATATATTAACTTTAATGTACGGCAACAACAAAACCAAAAAAAGAAATAATTTTTCCTTTGAATTTAAAAAAAAATGCAATACCTCCCACTGTGGGGATATGAACCACTGACAAGCACAAGAGTATAATGTGCTGTCCCCTGTGCCAGCCAGACTCCTTGCTGTAGCAGTCATGTTATAGTGCCTTTCTATTGGCCACCAAAATGATGTCATAGTTCGCGCATGCGATTTCCAGTAAATTTTTTTGTGTTGTTGAACTATACTTGTGATTTACAAGCTGAGGTAGAGTGGTATATGAAATTTAAGACTACGGTTTGACACAATGACTTGACAGAGGCTCAAGTCCAGCAGCGAGTTGATGCGTACAAAATTTTATTTAAAAATCTGAAAGATGAAAGACGTTAATATCTAAAAGTACCCTTATGGTGTTGTTATATCGTTATCAATATTTAATATCATCGATCTTAAAAAAAAAAAAAAAAAAAAACATATGTCCTAATCTAATTAGTTTATTAGTTAGTGTATGGCACAAAAATATATAGAATGATTATTACTGTTTAATTACTGCTTTCAAATATATTAAGTGGCGACGAGGATAAAAATGAGTAGGAATAAAAAGAGACAATCCGAACAAAAAAAAGAAATCTCTAGTTCTGACCGGGAAGAAACGAGCGGTTGGTGCAATGTTGCCTTTGAGAAGTTCCGTGAAGACGTAGAGACATGGGAATCGTTCGTGGGTCGGCTGGAGAACTATTTCGAGATGCTGGGCATCAGCGAGAAGCAAGATAGAAAGCGATCTCAATTCTTAATTCACACGATGGGTATCAACACATACCAGCAGCTATCCGATAACCTTCTTCCCGAAAAGCCGAGCTCTAAGAGTTACCGGGAGCTGATTGAGGCGGTCGAGGCCTTACTGAACCCGAGGCCGAGCATAATCGCCGAGCAGCACGCGTTTACCGCGAGGAAGCAGCGAGAAGGTGAGTCCATTAGGCAATACTTTAGTGAATTAAAAAAAATAGCTAAATATTGTAAGTTTACTTGTGACCGATGTAAAGCTTCCACACAAGATGCACACATTAGGCAGCAATTTATAGCTGGTCTTAGAAACAAAGCCATTTTGACCGAATTATTAAAAAGACAAGAAAACATCGATCTGTCTGAATGTGTGAATCTTGCAGAAACGATAGAAAAGTCCAACGAGGAGGCAGACCTATTGCTATGGTAGGAAATTCTTATTGATTACGGACCATAAGCCGTTGGTATCTATTTTTAATCCAACCAAGACCCTACCAACCCTTAGCGCGCACAGACTTCTAAGGTACGCTATGTTCATCCAAGGTTTCGATTATGACATCGAATACAAACCCACTAGCCAGCATGGTAATGCAGATGCGCTCTCTAGGCTTCCACTGAAAGGATCAACTAGGGAGGAATACCAAGATGAGAGTACATTATTTCACATGAATGTGATTTCTCGCCTACCTGTGACGTTTGCAGAAATCAGGAAAGAAAGTGAGTTGGATGAGAGTTTGCAGAAGGTGCTGAAGGAACTAGTAGAAGGAAAACCCGTGAGCGATTCTAATTTCAAGCACTGCGCTTAGGAACTTACGACTGATCAGGGGTGTCTCTTTAGAGGTTCAAGGGTCATCGTACCAGAGAGGCTCAGGAAGAGGGTATTGACAGAGCTTCACACGGCGCATATTGGGATGTCTAGGATGAAATCCTTGGCGAGGAGCTACGTATGGTGGCCAAGACTAGACGTGGAAATAGAAGAAATGGTGCGGGACTGCAGGGCTTGTGCAGCACACCAGACAGCACCGCCTAAGGCTGAGACTGAAGAACTGAGAGCTGAAGGTTCCGAAACCAGACATTTCTCATCATCGTCGATGCTTTTTCCAAGTGGTTGGAGGTATTTCCCGTAGGAAGGTAAACACTCAAACCACTATCGACTGCTTAGAAGAAACCTTTGCTCGATTTGGACTCCCATCAACATTGGTGAGTGACAATGGGACCAGCTTTACCTCCAGTGAATTCAAGAACTTTGTGCAAAGTAATGGAATTGTGCATCGGACAATTGCACCATACCATCCATCATCGAATGGTCAGCAGAAAGGTATGTGCAAACCCTTAAAAGGTCATTGAAGAAAATGATGGAGGAACCGGGTAAACTGCACGAAAAACTGAATGAGTTCCTTGCAGCTTTCAGAAGGACACCGCATACCATAACCCACAAATCACCGGCAGAGCTCTTATTCGGAAGAAAATTGAAAACTAAATTAGATTTAACAAAACCTAAAGAAGTAAGAGAAGAAATTGATAGGGGGGAGGGGAAGACAGAAATGAAGAAGCAGAGAAATTTCGAAGTAGGCGATCTAGTGATGGCGCGGATTTACAACGACCGGCTGAAGGATTGGATTCGAGGTGTGGTGAAGAGGAAGATCGGAGGACTGATGTACATCGTCGAGACGGAGGAAGGAATCACCATCCGGCGACATGTGGATCAGATGAGGAGAGGACCATCGAAATAAGGGTGGAGGAGTTGTTATATCGTTATCAATATTTAATATCATCGATCTTAAAAAAAAAAAAAAAACATATGTCCTAATTTAGTTTATTAGTTTGTGTATGGCACAAAAATATATAGAATGATTATTACTGTTTAATTACTGCTTTCAAATATATTAGGTGTAGAAGATGAAAACAAACATTTCAAATACGAAACCTATTTCTGTAAAAAAAATCGGACATATCAACATTTGTCAAAACAATACAGAATTAATATACATAAATTTTAAAAAAATAATAAAATACTTGGTTTTTAAAAAGTAAATTGAGGTTCTAGAAAATTATTTTATTAGCTTTTAAAGATTTTAAAATGACAGCTGACAGAGCAGTGCGACTCCTCTCATTATCCAATGAGTAGCATTTTTTTGAGTTGCCAAAAATATAGCAATCACAAAGTTGGTGGAATGACCAGTAGTAGAAAGTACTCCTCTCCTTTCAGCAGTTTTGTAAAGTGGGCAAACATATCGGGTCCCCATTATGAGATCTGATTTTTTTAGAGGTCTAAGCCAAAGCTAAAAAATAAATATAATTTCTTAATAAATATAGAATACTTTCGATGGACATGAGGTTATATTCAATTTAATAACAAACACTTACTATAGGCATTTTATCAAAGAGAACCTTAGGTAGAGATTCATCGAGTTTTTGAATATCCATATTCCATCTGGCACCTTCAATAAACAAGCCATCAACATATACTCCATCGTCAGGTGGTCTATCAAACTCAATTTCAATCATCACCTCAAAGTAAAGGTTTAATATTATACTTGAACATTGCCAAATAATTAAATCTGTAGCCTATGCCTATTTAATGATTTAAATGCATGTATAAAAACTTGTTACTAAAAATTAATCAACTTTTACTTTAATAGGATATATTGTCATGTCCCCACAAAATAAAGATACGCTGAAGAAAAAAAAGAGAGGACACTCTTAGCTCATTTCTTATTATTCACTTTACTCTATGTAATAAAAATGAAATGATATTCCTGGGTGACCGCATCACCTAAGGACAGTTGGACGGATTAGGCTACTTTTTGTTTTAAAATGTACTTAATAGTTCAAATCAGGTTGATACAGAAAAAAAATTAGAAAAGTTGCCCGAAAGGCACTTAAATTACATTATCCACACATAACTCTAAACTATCAATTTTATGTCAATAACGTAAAAGCAAAGTTGAAATATTTTTCGATTCCCTAAAAAAAGAAACAAATCATGGAAATACAGGTACAGCCTTTTGTTTTTCATATAATGAGACTGCTTAAAATAAAAATAAAAAAAAATTATCAGCATATAAACTTAAATTATAATTTTATTTTAAAACTGAAAAGAATATTCCCCTATAGATAAGATTACAGGCCATTTTGTTGGTCTTAAAAAATTAAAATTCAAGGTAGCCGAAAAATTCCCTGGTTTTACAGATTTACTTAAAACTTGTCACTGATCACATTTCATTGGTATAGCAAAATTACAAGCTTCTTCCTAATTATGTGAAATTTAAAAGTTTCACATATAATGCCATATTATGGCAATGCCACATAACAACTAAATTAATTCATATTTGTTTTTGTTAAAGTAATTAACTAGAAAAACAGTGTGATTTGACACTAGAAGTATTTAAAAGTACAAAAGCTGACAAAGATTAAGTTTTATGTTTTTAAATGGGTTTTTTTTTTTTTTTTTATGCTCTCTGGTCCAACGGTACTGTGGCTTGATAGAGACAGTGTGGTCAATGAAGGTGTGTTTTCCAATTGGCTATCGCTTTCGCCGCCATGTTGTGTTCAACTGTACTGTTTACCTAATGCTATACAGTCTGTATTGTGTCTACTTTTGGACGATTACAACCGTTTTTTTTTTTTTTTTTTTTTTTTTTTTAACACTATCTTGTGTGTTTTTCATGGTTTATAGTTTTAACTATAAGTTTATAAAATAGTTTAGTCGTTATAGTGCCTACGTATTTATTTTAATCTAAATTGAAAAGTAAGTTGTTCCTGAGACTCAACTCTCCCTTCGAAGGAAATTTTAGCATTTGAAAGTAAGTACCTTCCACATATTACATATTAATTTAATAACAATACGTTTTTTTAGTCATTGGCTACTATTAAATATTGCTAAGTCATTGATATGCTTTTTCTAACAGTCAATAAATTCAAGTGGATCAATCAATTCATGTTTTGTTAGAATGATAATAAAGTAAATCTTTATTTTTTAACGCTTCAGTTTGGTAGGTTATTTTATTATTTTTGTAATTATTTCCTGTAACAGATACTAATCTACAACTTATTGTTTTCTCGTATCTAATTTTGATGAAAATATAGATTTTATCATAAAAAACATCATTATTTCTCTGACTCACACTTAAGTAAATACATTGCCTTTGGATTTTATTTCTTTTGTTATAACAATCTACGAACTTTTAGAATGACTGGTTGTTGTGCAGTTGGCTGTACCAATAGGCACTCAAAGGGTCTCCTTATGAAACGTTTCCCCAGGGATCCTGAAAGAAGAAAGATTTGGGCTGCGAAGGAACAAAGATTTTGGAACTTGGTAAACATTCAAAAGAATGGAATTAGTTTTTCATGTTCTAATATATTCATTTATTCTTTTTAAGTCCATTTTACTCAAGAAATGTTTGAACAAAACCGAGCTGATGGCAAAAGAAAGCTGAAGCATAATGCTATTCCAACAATTTTCCCACACATCCCCCCAAAGATCCGAATTGTATTCTACAATTTATCTTTATGGCCTTAGTAATTTATTTGACTAAACTTTCTTGTAAATAAATGAAAATGTTTTCTATATTTGTGATTTATGTTTATGGCCTTTGTAATTTATTTGACTAAACTTTGTTGTAAATAATTGAATTTTTTTGTTTGAATACCTATTTTATTTGTAAATTATTAATTGTATTCTATAATTTATGTTCATGGCCTTAGTAATTTACTTGACTAAACCTTCATGTAAACAAATGAAATTGTTTTCTGAATACCTATTTTATTTATTTTATGTGGTCTATAACCAATATTTGAATCTTTTTTTTAATATTTATTACATATGTTACTACCATTGATCTTCAATGATATCAAAACAATGCTAAATAATTATATATTTGAACTGGAAATAGATTTTAAAAACACATAATTAAGAATTATTTATGTTCTAGCAATAAGAGCAAGAGATCATAAAGGCTTTACGCACAAAATATGGTTTTAAAATTATCTTTTATGAGTTGTAAAATATCTCTTTTTTTTATTTTTATTATTTTTGCAAAGAGAAAAAATGTATATCATAACTTGTTTTTGGATTAATGAAACATGAGGTCTAGTAATTTAATTAAATTACTAATTGGGGAGCTTCTGAATGAAAATTGGTGTTAAAATAAACTATAATTTATTGGGTTATCATCATGAAAAATATGTGAATTTTATTAGTAAATTAAAGTATTTGTCAGATGGAAAAATGTATAAATATTATCAATATAACAAGGTCTTGAATATTATCTGTTTACTCTACAGCTCACAAAAATTTGTTGACTAATTTAACTATTTACACCCCATTAGTGGATTAATTTAGACAAAAAAAAAAAGTCTTTATACATTTTTAGGAATCAATTGAATAGATCCAAATAAAAAAGGACAATTTTAAGTCAAAAATGCTTGTTAAAATGTGGAAATTCTTAGTTAGGCTGATAGAAACCTTTATTCATTTGGAATCAAGATGGCGGATACAGGAGGTTGACCACACTGTCTCTATCAAGCCACTGTACCCAACGGTTTCTAAACCTCCTGGATTACTAAAACAGTTGTTCTGCACTTTGAGCGAGGTATCTAGGAAAAAGATGCCAGATTACAACTAGTAGGTAGTTTAGCTATTTTCGATCAGATTATAAGAGATATTGTCTAAAAAGCTTTTTGTCGTTGGTTGCACAGGGACGTTTTTGTCTCTTGGTCAAGAAAGTCCCATAAAAAAAAAAAACAAAAAAAAAAAACATCATACTCACTTGAGTAGAAATAGGTAAATATTTCAATATATAAAGATATAAGGTAGAACGATTTATTAGAATAACAATAGGAACAAAAATTATTAAATAGTATCAGTCAGCTCTTATTTCTCTTTATTTTATTGACTACATTCTTTTATGTTTTCAATTTAACAATTTAATACTACTGGAAACAATTTTTCATGTAAATTATATTGTATTTGAGGCCACTCAAATGTAAGTAAAAGGGGTTTAAAGAATAATTTTATAAGGCTTAAAGGTTTTCTTTGTGCGTTATTTTCAACCATCCATTTTATAAAAGAAGAGAAAACATTCTCTTTTAAATATGTTCTTTTCAGAAGCATCATATTTTAGTTAATTTTTTAGAGAGAGAAGTGGGGTATGAAAAAAAAAACTTACTTTGAAATCAAAAGTTAACAGATCTATAGGTATTTTGTACTTTCTAGCAAAATTCTGCTGTGCTCCAGTTAAAAATGCTTGTGTGAAAAAAAATCCTGAGAGCCAGAAAATTACTGGCGGTCCATGTTGATACCACCTCTGCAAATTTTAAAGTTTGAATATTTTTATATCAATAATTTGATTTAATAATAATATTCAAATAAAGTTACTAATTCTATAAACAATTTGTATAGCTACATCAAGTAAATAAAAAAACTAAGCTCTTTAATAAATCATACCTATTCCATGTAGATGCAACAATGATTATATTTCTTTTGTAAACATATTGCATTTAATTCAAATATATAAATATCAAATTCGGTACTTGTCTCTTATCTGCATCGCAGAGCGACTGTTTTATCTAAGCTAACACTCACTATTACCAGAAAAAGACGTTTAGCATTGTCGGATCTCTACTGAAAAGGATCTTGGGGAATCCCAAAGGGGCTTGTTATCCCTGTAAAGCAAGTGTAAGTTGAAAGCTGTGGTATAGCTAATCATTTCCTACAAAAATCTTGGCAGAGGCTTTTTTTTTTTTTTTTTTTTTTTTTTTTTTTTTTTTTTTTTTTTTTTTTTTTTTTTTTTTTTTTTTTTGATCCTCGCCCTTTAGGCTATCCGGGGTTTCCCAGGCCAGCGGAGAGGGTGGGGGATTAATGCTGAGTATTATTAAATTTCCCCTGGCTCCAGGTTTCGAACTTGAAATTTTTCTGGTTCTCATTTCAAGTCCGGTTTTCCGTGGCAACGCGTATTTTTTAACACGTTTGCTCACTCGGCCATCCCACCACCAGGACCCCACCAGGAACCACCACTATAGCCAACTCTTTGCCCTCTGGCTCAAATTAGCTCTCGCACACGCAAATTTTCATAAACTAATTACCATGGTTTTTTTTTTCCTTGCTAATTACCTCTCGCAAAGTTAAATATTCAAAAAGTCTTTATTATGTGGTGTAGTGGTGGGGGAGGGGAGGGGGGGGACCCCCCGACTACCGCAACCGACTTTGTAATGCGATCTATAGTTAGTTCTCGCGAACTTAAATTTTCAAACCGTAATTAATACGGCTTTTTTTTTCGTAACTAATTACCTCTCGCATAGGTAATTAGTCCAAAAATGGTGTAGTGGTGGGGGTGGGGCTCTACCCCCCTCCCCTGATTACCACGACCAACTTTGTAATGGGATCTATAGTATCGCAGATATTATGATATTATTGTGTAGACGCAGATATTATTATGTAGTGGCCATTATTGTGTAGAGGCCTGTGATAAAATGTGATAACAGGGTAGCTTATGCGTAGTGCAGCTAAAAGGCAAGTACCAAAAATTCTCATAACTAGTAACATCCCCCCCCCTTGGCTACCACTATCCCTCTTTGTTGGCACACGTAAATTTTCAAACTGTCAATATTATGATGAATTACTTGTGAATGTTTAATTTAATCAAATTTGGCTCAATGTATATAGTTTTGGCCAACTTAAGAGATAGAATAGTTTTTAACTTGATTAGTGATCAAAATAATTCTTATATAGCGAATTATTGCAAATACATCAAGTAGGTCGTGTTTCGATTTATTAACATGGCGTCATATGTCGATTTCATAACGTTTTTGTTAATAAGCATGCTATTGTAATACAGGTTATCATTATTATAATTTTGTATTGTGTTATGTGAGTGCAGTTATTTGTTCCTATATTATTATTTTCCACAGACAAATAGTAATACAAATCTTTGTATTTATTGTTCATTTTCATTAAAGAATAAATAAATCAAGAAAAGGTTACAATAAATTCTTCCTTTTCCTTTTTTATTTGTAAAGTTCAGAAAATTTAATCCCAATCGAATAGAGGCTGTTCCTTCCTGTTCAGCAGAGTTGTAATTACCTTTATATGTAAAATTTAAGAAATGTCAGCGGATATTTTAATCCTTTCTTTAATTTAAAGTAGGCTATTATTGGGAATGATATTTCGGTGTTAATTTCACCACAATAAATTTTTGTACTTATCTTTAAATTATTGTTGATTAAGAAAGGATTACAAATCTTCGCGGCATTTTTTAAATTTTACATATAATGATTATTACACCTCTACTGAACAGGAATAACTGTTATTTGGATAAACCGCAAGTTTCAGATTTATCCACCATAAATATGAGAGTACCACTGCAAAATGATCCATCGGCAGATATATTTTCTAAACAATTGCTCTATATTGGAAACGGTGAAATAGAGCTGCATCGAAATTCAAAATTTATCAAATTACCAGAAAATTTCTCCACTGTTGTAGAGACGAAAAATGAACTAATATAAAGTGTCTTTCCTGATATTATGAACAATTATTTGGACTATAATTGGCTGGGTAGTCGTGCTATTTTGGCAGCAAAAAATTTTCATTTCGATGAAATAAACTTCCAAAATCAATTGACAATGTTCTAGATGTAAATGAAGCCGTAAATTTCCCATCTGAATTTTTGAATTCCCTGGATATACACCCAAACAATCTCCAGTTGAAGATTGGCTCACCGATCATTCTTCTTCGTAACTTAAATCCACCTCAATTGTGCAACACGTTTGGTCATTAAAAGGATCACAGGAAATGTTATTGAAGCAAAAATGTTGCCTGGAAGGTTTATAGGAGATATCGTCCGTTGCCACCTATTCCCCTGGAACCGTCAAATAATTTAAATAAAATTTAAAAGGCTTCAATATCCTATTCGTTTGGCTTTTGCCATGACCATAAACAAATCCCAAGGGCAAACAATGTCCACTTGGACTTTGAAAATCCGTGCTTTTCCCATGGGCAATGGCATACCTCACATGGGCAATGGGCATCGCCTGCTCACGTGTGTGGAAACCATCAAATCTTTGGTTTGTGTTAAAAAAAAAAAACAGGTTAACCCAAAACATTTTGAACAAATTAGTACTTGAATAAATAAAAATTCTTAATTGTATTATGTAAAAACCTCTTTAAGAAGAGATTTCTTATCACTCAAATATATTGCTAAATTAAAAGTTTCAACACACCACCCTCTTACCGAACACTTATTTGCCGAAGGGTCGGGAAATCGAGGTCTCAAAGAAATTGAGAAAAACACCTATCAAAAGGACATATATGACGTGTTAACCAAGATTGGCATGACACTGAGCAATATTAAACCCGTTGCTAAACTAACAATACCAAGTTGAAGTAGTATTAGGCCAATAATCAATAGATCAATGGCTGAGGTTACCAAAACTTACCCGTTAAAAGTTCAGTCATCCTTTTTAAAATTAGTGGAAAAATATAGCAATTTCGAGTTAGTTTATACCGATGCATCAAAAAAGGGCGATAGTGTTGGCAGCGCTATGAGTCGTAAACACAATCAGCTCCTTTTTAATCAAACTACATTGAAATATGAGATGTAAAAAATAAAAACTTTAACTTTCCTACATTCCTTACCAAATACTTTTAAATGGTGTAATGCTCTATTCTCAATCACGTTGGATTTTGATTAGCTGAAAGGTTTTCATCTTTATCAATGAATATTGGTATGACTGTATTTGGTTAAAAATATTAGGATATAACTACTGAGCCACAGCAACGCGTGGCCGGGTCTGCTAGTAAATAAATAAATGTTTTAATGAATCTTTTTTACATAGCATACCTCGGCAAATAGAGAAGTATGAAATGAAGTTCTATTTAAGAATGAGTAATGCTTTGAATAATATGAATTAGAAAGCATGTTAGTGCAATCAATATGTAAAAGGAAATGGTCTGTTAATTTAAGTAATCTGTAGACTAAACATAAACAATGCTTAACATCACTTACTATGTTCCTCATTTTTACTTTTGATAGAATTGACAACATTATATGATTATTAAAAACTGTTTAAAACTATTTAAAACTTATTTTTCACAATTCATTTTAATCTGCATTCAAGGTTAATGTACCTCTAAAAATTCCAGCCTAGCCAAGAGATCATTGATGTAGCTTCCAAGAGGCTTGAGTGATGGGTAAGAAACTTTATTCCACATACCAGGTATTTTTCCAATAAGCACACTTTTGTAGACAGCTTCTAATTCAAATGACATTACAACTTGACCTGTAATACATTTAATAAAATAATACAGTCGATCAAATTAATAATATATGATAGGGTATTATAGATTATTATTATAGTAGGTATTATAGTATTATTATTATAGTAAGTATTATAGTATTATTATTACAGTAGGTATTATAGTATTATTATAGTAGTATTATTATCATTATAGCGTTATATAATTATAACGAATATAACTGAATATATAATATAATATAATATAATATAATATAATATAATATAATATAATATAATATAATATAATTATAATTGAATATAACTGAACTTTGTAATAAAGAAAGTTCAGTTATAATCGATCTCGGTCCTTATATTCGATAGAAAGTTATATCCTATCTTGAATTATCTTTATCTAACTTTCTTCTGTAGATACTAAGGAAATTCTCGTTAGGTCTATTATAATTATATAATGCTATAATGATAATAATACTACTATAATACCTACTATAATAATAATAATATTATAATATATATATATATATATATATATATATATATATATATATATATATATATATATATATACACTATATTTATTTATTTTTTCGAAGGTAGTTCCAAATAAGGAGAGTGACGTACAGGGTGTTTCGGTATTGCATGGCATTATTTTAGGTATGTGTTCTCTAACACAAAATAAACAAAAAAGTTTCTATTAACAATAGGTATCTCAAACTCATTTATTAAACAGATATCAAAGGTTAAAGATTCATGATTTATTGTTACTATTTATTTATTATTATTACAACATTTAGAGTAACTGTGATTGATAGTCACTGTGGCCGATTTCTTAGCTCTACTGGCGTGTCAACTGCCGCTGAATAAACCCTGGACTTCATCTAGCCCCACACAAAATAATCTAATGGCGTTAAATCCGGAGATCGTGGTGGCCATTCAACAGGTCCGTTTCGACTAACCCATCAGTCTCCATAAGTTGCATTTAAATAATCAGTGACACTATGAGAAAAGTGAGCTGGAGCACCGCCATGCATAAACCACAGCCTTTGCCTAATGCCTAGCGGAATATCTTCTAGGAGTTCATGAAGATTATTTTGCAAAAAATGCAAGTAAGATATACCTGACAGCTTAGGTGGCAAAAAGAAGGGCCGGTGATGTTGTTGCTTAGAAGACCACACCAGACATTTAAAGAAAAGGTATGTTGGTAATGTCCAAAAGCAGTCGTATGAGGGTTTCCTTCAGCCCGTATGAGGGTTTCCTTCAGCCCAAGTATGAGTATCTTGCCTACTCAATACATGAAATGGATAAAATTGTTTTATCCATTTCATTCAGCGTAAAGTTTGCCCTATACTGGTAGAGGGAACTTTGAAAGACATGACAATCTTCTGGTACTCGTAGTGGGATATAACTGAACAACATCGAGTATTCTTCTTCAATGTTTTCAGTTCCTTGAAATCTTTGTCGACTGGCATTTACTTGTATATGTTTTAACGTGCTATTATCCCTAAGGTGTCTTTCAATGGCTTCAAATGTAGTACGATTTGGTATTCTTCTGTTAGGAAATTTTTCATGATATCTTATTCTAACAGCAGCAGCACCGTTTCTATGTACTTCGCCATAAGTAAAAAGCATGTCTGTTGTTCTGCAAAAGTGAATACATTTTTGGTGTCTCTCATGATAATCATAAATTGAACTGTGTCACAGTATTCACTCACACTAAAACACACAGAACTAGACAAACAATGTTAAATACAGCGATGATACATACACTTAAACACACAGAACTAGAAAATAGATGAGAGACTACTACTGTCATTGCTTATCGTTTCATTTGTTGATCAGGTGATTAAAACCTGTTATTTAGAATTAAACTTTGTAGTCAGTGTTAATGTAGTGTTAATCAACCTCCAGAAGGGACTCTCCCCAGAAGCCTAAGGATGCAAGGGCCAGCACTGGCACGGCATACAAAGCCGCTGGGCAGAAGGAGAGACCCGCCGGACAATAACAAACATATGGCGCTAGGGCACAGCCGAACAGGACAGCAGATAAAACTGCGGGGCCTCAGAGGCTAAACCCTAGCCTACAAACAATCAACAAAAGACCAAGGACGTCACCTGGTACCTCTGCACCAGTGGCAAAGAAACCCAGGGAGACTTCAGGGTCTGCAACAAACTATGCTCTTGCGGCAAAAGGACAGCTGGTGGCAGTGATACCCAAGGGATATCCGCACATACAGCTGTCCAGAGACCTCTGCGAACAACTGCAGGACGAGATAACGGGCAGAGTGGACGAATTGGACGTCGATCGAGACTACCCCGCTTTGTTCGATGGCGCAAGCTACAACAAGGGTGGCTGCATTGTCTCCTGCCTGGATGTAGCAACCAAGGAATGGCTAGAAAAAATCATTCCTGATATCACCCTGGAATCATTCCTGATATAACCCTACGGACAGGCGATATCAGGGAACTGACCAGGGCGGTCAAAGTAAGTGCCTAATTCCCAGGAAAGGTGCCTACCGAAGATGTCCTGGTAAAAAGGATCCAAATCCAGAATAGGGCAGTCAATGGTATTAAGGAGTGGAGGCTGCACTATTCAAAGGAAATGGAGAAGGGTGCCTTCATTATCATGAAGATACCTGAATACAGCCTGGAAAGCTTGAAGACCAGAGGAATGAAGGTTGGCTGTGGCATGAAAACAGTCACCTTCAGACTAATGACAAGTGCTGCTGAACAGGCTCTATTGGCTACCCAGAAGAGCACACCAATGGATGGAGGAGCCAGAGAGGAAGCAGGAGGAGAAGGTCCTACCGGCTCCCTCAACATCCACCTAAATGACGACCTGTGGCGGGGCAAACCAAGGCTACAACCAAGGACAAAAGTAAGGAAACAGCCCACCCGCTGGTTCCAAGAGAAGAAACAGATAAGTGTCCAGAATAGGTAGGCCTAGACTCATGGAAGGTGGTGGGAGGCCGGAGAAAGCCAAAAGGCCCAACCAATGTTGGGTCTGCTGGTGGACTTGGGCAACCACCGCCGTCACGGGATTGGCCCCCTGGCACACCCAACTAATCAAAAACACATTGAAGCTGCTGCAGATGAATCTCCACCATTGCATAGCTGCAAGTGGAGTATTGCTACAATACATTAAAGGCAATGTACCAGTCTACTATTAAAAATACCCAGCAGTTTTAATCTAAATAATTTGTGTAATCATTCTAGACAATATTTAAATCCATTTATTAAGGCTTCTTATATCCTGGATTGATTACATTTTCGTAATGAATAGTGTTATATATACCTTATGAGATATCAATACTTTGCATTTTTAACAAACAATTCAATGGTAAAGTTCAAATTTCAATAAGTTCATTAATAACAGATATGATCAGGGAACTAGAGCCTTAATCAAATAAAGATGCTTGGCATCCGGGAGAAGAGTTAGTTCGAAAGAAATCCAATAAATCATCAACATCCGCAGTGACCAACCGAAGGTGTCCTTCTCTGAAACAACCGTTAGAATAAATATAGTCCCCACGCTATCTTGTTTTTCTTAATTACGAGGTTAATAGTAAATTTGAAGCCTGGACAAGTTTTCAGGTGACATAACCTAATTAAGCCCTACAATCCTATCAACTTAGTTTTCCCAAAATCTTGTTTAAAGATTTTTCATTGTGGATGAATATTTTCCCCCACTATACATCTCTAATATAGTAATAATAACTCTAATAATATAGTTCCTATTATAAAGTTTCGAACAAATAACACAATAGTAAGAAAATTGATATAATTTTTATACAAGAACCTTACCTTCTTAAAGGCAAGCTCAAAGAGCTGAAGATGTCAGGATACAACTGTATCTCTGTGATTGACAACCCTAGAGCATGCATCCTTTATAGAAAGGAATTAAAACTGCTGCCTCTTTGGCAATTTTGTTCCAGAGACTCTGCAGCAGACCTACATACTCCTGAAAGGAGACAGAATAAATCCATCATAATGCTGGCTGGGGTCATGTCATGAAGAGACATGCTCATATCACAGGAATATCAGATTTGACCTACTGAATAGCACAGAGTTTGTAGTCGAATACAGGAATCCAAAACTAACAGACTGGGAAAACTAGTGCACAAACCTCGACTCAAATATAAGTAATTGTCCAAAAACAATCAGTAATTCATGGCAATTAGAGTGCCTGAATGCCACACTAACAGATATTATGATTAGATCCTATCATAGCAGCAAAGGAAAAAGAAATCCAACAGGAAAGTATCCTGGTGGAACAACAAATTGCAAAAACAAAGAACCCTCACTAGAAGGTTGTTCAATGCCTCTAAGAACTCTGGCAGATAGACTGAGTATAAGAAAGCTCTAACAGAATACCACAAATCTGTCAGGAGAGCAAAACGCAAGGCATGGAGGGACTTCTGCACTGATATAAGCAACATACTGCAAACCAGCCGCGTTAACAAAATTATAAATAAACATTCAGAGCAGGGTATGCTGAGGCAACCTGAGGGATTCACCACTAATGAGAGGGAGACACTGCTAGCCATGGCAAAGACCCACTTCCCTGACTGTGAGATAATAAGCACTGTAGAACCGTCTCCATGCACTTTGGACAGAACACTGGACGTGCAATGTGGAGACAAGCAAAAAATATCATCACCAGCAAGAAACTCACATGGGCAGTTAACACAGTGGCCCCATACAAATCAGCTGGTGTAGACGGTATATTTCCTGCCCTTATTCAAAAGGGATTGCACATACTCAGACCTTACCTCTCAAAATTGCTATGAGGAAGCCTTGCGCTGGGATACCTACCACATGAATGGAAAGTATCCAAGGTCTGCTACATACCAAAACCCGGCAAAGGGACCTATAACAACCCTAAAGGGTTCAGACCCATATGCCTGACATCCTTCCTAATGAAAGCACTAGAGAAGATGATTGACAGGCATGTGAGGGAACAATTAGCGGGTACTTACCCAATACATGAAAACCAATTCGCCTACCAAACAGGAAAATCCTGCGAGGTAGCATTACATAAATTAGTCTGTAGAATTGAAAAATCTATGGACCACAAAGAAATCACGATTGGCAAATTCATCAACATTTAAGGTGCCTTTGATACTACACAGGGTAGTAGAGAAAACCCTGCTGGAGAGAACAATTGACGAAATTTCCATCAGATGGATTGTGACCATGCTGAGGGAAAGGCAAATACAGTCTGAATTATGACTCAGCAAAATACTGATCAAACCTAAAGGTGGATGTCCTCAGGGTGGAGTGATATCCCCGCTATTGTGGTGCTTAGTGGTGGACACATTGCTGATGAAGCTAAACACCTCAGGCTATTATGCACAGCAGGGATATGCTGACGATATAGCAGTCCTTTTAGGAAGAAGATATAGCAGTCCTTGTAGGAGGAAAACATCAAAACATCAAAACATCAAAATGTCCTATCAGACCTCCTAAACAGCGCAACCAGAATCATACTGAACTGGTGCAAGAATAATGGATTAAACATCAATCCACAGAAAGTAAGCATTTGCATCTTCAGCATGAGGAGGAAAATAGCCATAAAGCTATCAACAATTGAGGGAGTCCAACTGAGCCAAAGCAAAACAGAAAGCACCTAGGCGTCACAATGGACAATAAACTCAACTGGGCCAAACACGTGGAACTCATGACCAACAAAGCCCTGAAATGTCTATGGGCCTGCAAGAGGGCAATAGACAGAAACTGGGGACTAAAAGCCAAAATGGTGTACTGGCTTTACACCATGGTTATAAAGCCAATGGTGTTATATTCCTTCCTGGTCTGGTGGCATAAGTCAGGGACAGGCAGAAACAAAGCTTGGCTGGAAAAACTGCAAAGACTAGCCTGCTTCATGATAACAAGCGCAATGAAGACCACACCTACTGGCTCCATGGAACTGATGCTTAACCTAGCACCATTGAATATGGAGATGGAAGTGCAAGCTCTAAAGGCCTGTTACAGGATCACCAAGTTAAATTTGTCCTCTAAAGTTTACACAAATTGGGGACACTGGAAGATATTCCAGGAGCTTAAAAAGGATAGAATACTATCCATGCACTCTGACATTCAGATCAGGGGCTCACTGGAAGCTAACTTCAACATCAAAATAAATGATGAAGAACTGCACATACCAAATATCGGTATCTGTTGCTACACGGATGGCTCACTCATCAACAAAGGGTAGGGTGCGGGCATCTGGAGAAAAGATAAACCCTATGAAGGCATATATGCCGCACTGGGCAAATTCACACAGTTTTTCAATCAGAGGTGCTGGCAATCAGCCACTGCGCCTTTGAGCTGCTGAAGGAACAAATGTCTGGGAAAACAATCACAATTTACACAGACAGCCAAGCTGCACTCGGTGCTCTTAATAATATAGACACAAATTCTAAGGTTGTATGGGAGTGTAAAACAAGATTCAATAGCCGAGCAAACAATAACAGAGTGAATGTAGAATTTGTGCCAGGCCACACTGGCATACCAGGAAACGAGAATGCAGATACTCTTGCTAGAAAAGGATCCAGTATCAAACCTATCACCCCTGAACTGGTGTGTGGCATTAGCAAAAGCTCTGCCAAAAGGAGGATAGAGAAGATATATGGAGCGAAAAGAAAACAATATATATATATATATATATATATATATATATATATATATATATATATATAAAACAAAAGCTTGAAACTATAAAAAAGCAAATTAATAGTAAAAAGTTTAGTTTAAATAATTTCATTATTTAAAAAAAATAAGCCCAAAATTAAGGCAATAGTCCTTCATCTGTTCATCGAAAAAACAAAACTTGATAAAAAAAAGATATATATATGGTATCTGAACCCCCCCCCCCAATTTTTGGCATCTAAAAATCAAATATTTTATTTATTTATTTTTTTGTTTTTTACATGCCCCCTCACTCGCTCCCTCTCCCTCCCTTCCACCCCTTTTCTCATGTTTTCATATTATTTCATGAAATAATATTTCATGAAACGAATAAGGAATAAACTGAGAGAAATTAATTTTAAAGTGAATATTACAATCATGATCACTATGTTATACTTGCCTTTGATAGCTTTTTGTAGGTTTCGCAAACTGTTTCGTACCACAGTAATCAAATTGTTAAACCTTCCCATCTCTTGAACAAGAACAGTATTCATTGATTGATTATACAATGTTGGATACTTCTCCAATGCAAGAACCAAGTCAAAATTTGCAGGTAATTTTCCTAATATATCTTTGGCTACATCAAACACTGCTTTATCTTGGCCTTCTGCACTTGCACCACCTTTCGCAGTTTCCTTAAAATATTTTAAGATTAGAAATTTCTATTATCTGTCTTTAATCGTTTATTTTTATTATTAATCGTTAATTTTTATTAACAATCCATAATCCCTGTTTTGAAGCCATGTTTGAACTTCAAGAACAACATTTATTTATTAAATTATTTAATATTATTATCGAGAAGGGGATATCTCATTGGTAAGGCATTAAGTTGCTCTGCTGAAGTTGACCTGCCACAGATTGTCTCGTGGGCCGAAAGACCCTCCTGGGGGGGGGGGCAAACCCAGCCTCTATAATGTGAGTAGCCTTAATTGAGAAATTAACCTGGCAGTTGAGCGTGATCCCGGTCAAATCACCTCCTTGAACGACCGCTGACCAAGAAACAGTACTTCCTTACCCAGTAATGAACCCAAGACCATTTTTGGGTTGTAGTGGTATAGATTTTTTTTTAAATATTAGTATCAAAAATACCATGAGAAAAAAATATGGTGTGATGTGGGCAACACACACAACTTTCACTTACAAAGCTACTTGGAATAGAAACCGATTTGTTTTGATAATTAATTATGTAAATGCAATTGAGAAAATTTACAGAAAATAGCTATATCTACATTTATTTACTTATTTTTACTTATTATTCTCCATAAGGTGTAGAGTATTATGATTATTGCAAAACTGGAAAAACTTCAGTAATTTTCTATTCATTAGTGTTAATTTCTTTTAACACAGAAAAAAAAAAAGGGTATAAGAGAAAAAATCCCACTTTCATCAATAGTCTAATTTTTTTTTTTTTACTGGTTTTTGTAAATAAGTATATCGTGAATGGAAATGGATAGAAGGGGTATTTATGGTTCATTGAAAATAGGAACTTAGTTTTTGAACTATCGTTTCTAATGCCTTTCGAGAAACCGACAAAGATTATTGTCGATGAATGTTCCAGCAAAAACCACCTTATATTCAGAAATCTAAGCTGGAATTAAACTTTTAAACTAAAATATAATTGTTAAGGATTATATTGAGCAATATATTTTTTAAAAAACAGAAATATTTTTTGCATTACACGTTTTTCTACGCATTCACTCACTGAAGAACTAATAAAATAGTTTTTATTTAAATCTTTGACAATGCAAAACATAATAAAACATGGTTTCTAATTTTATTTCTCTATTTAGTTTATATGAAAACTTAAATTAGTTACTATGCAAATAAAATAGATAGGTTTCCGTTAAAAGATATATTCCACAACCAGCACTTAAAACACGCAGAACACTCTTATGCAAGCGCATTACACCTCACTTGTTAACGATAGGCTGTTAGTAAAGGCATTAGGCATTACGAGCATGTGAATGAGTTGTCAAGGTGTTTTAAGTGCTTGTTGAAACATACATAATATTTTTTAATGAATAAAATATTTATGGAAGTTTTTTTGGGCATATATACATTTTACAATTTTATAAACTAAATATTATTCTTTCTGAGAATATCAGCTTTCCAACGATATATTAAACATATATATTACTGCTCTCATTAACGGAAATTGCAATTGTAATCTTCTGGAAACACTTCTCTTTATTTCTTCGCTGCATGTTTATCGCATTCTTTTATATTTCATATTTAGCCGTTTCTTATTACTGGGCGTAATGAGAGACGGTTAATTTCTCCATATTATTAAAATCAAAGGGACTTCATAGGAAGAAAATTTATGAAACAAAGCCCCTCTCTGTTTACCAAATCGTTATGAGTAAGTCTATTGTGTACTGTGGGATAAACATAAAATAAGGTACATACAAAAGACCTTCTAATTATTCTAAAAAATCTTCAAAATAATTTGCTGTTATATGTAAGTTTTTCTTTATTTTTTCACTGGACATAAAAATGTTAACAGGTAATAGATATATTTGTATATCTACGTTTATTCATATATAACTAACCTTAAATACTTACAAAACCTAATTATTTGGGTACAAGTACTGAAATGCGGCTTATGCGCCGTTAACTAAGGTGCCCTTCAAAGTAAGGACCGATCTCCACTGAAAAGGATCCTTTTGGGGGTTTATTTATATCTATATATATATATATATATATCTATATTTATTATATATATATATATATATATATATATATATATATATATATATATATATATATATTTATATCTATATTAGCGAGCACAGCGAGCAGGAGTCAAAAGCTAGAATCTATTAAAGCCAATCAAGGCACTTTTTAACTAAAAAAAAGGCAATGGGAGTTCAATAACATCATGGTCACATAACCTCTCAAAACAGGCCATGCCCATCAGCCGCTCTTCAGTACCTTTACCATTATTTGCCTCATTGTATTCTTTGAAATTATTTTATAAGAGGAAAACCCTTACCTTGTCTGCATGAAGCAGCAAATCCTTGTGAAAAAAAATTATAAAATTATGTGAATTATATAGTAAAGAAAAGTAATATAAATTAATGACATCTAACTTACTGGTCGAAGTTCCTAAAGAAGCATAAAATATAAAGAAAAAAAAGGCTGAAATTATTAAATAATAAAGATAATAGTTTTGACAGTTAAAACTATATTTATTGAATAATGAATGGTTATTTTATATTAAAATGATTGATTATAGATAATTCTTAGTTTTTGGATCAGTCCTTTAAAGTTTCATAAAAACATAATCTTAATAGGTTGATCACCTGTGTAAGAAGAATACTACTGAACATAAGTTGCGTTTCCTGTTGATCTTTCATTATGTCGGCATTATCATTCATTCCAAATACAGAAGGACTGGTTATTAAAGGGAGAGTTTTCACATATTTCAGGTAATCTTCATAAGCTGTTGCTTTTGGACAGTAATATAACCCTGTAAAAAAAGTGGAAAAGTTGTTTATTGATTAGACCCCATTATTACAATTTTTGGTGCCTTAATTGCACTTTATAAATAACTGGCAACAGGCCGCCAGAGAGACAGAAAAATGTATTTACTTTGTTCAGAAAAAATAATACAATGAAAATATCACCAGAGCACCACTGCAGTGGGGTCATGCCATTCGATTTGGAATTTTAGTAAAAAATAAAATAAAATAATAATAACCATCAATCACCATAAACAGAAAAAGAACTAATAATGTCACAATAAAACAGTAATAATGAAGTAAGAACCTTATTAAGTAAGGAAAATAACAAATATATAATGTGTTAATAATAATAATCAGACTATTATTATTTTCCATGTGACTATGAAGAGCGAATTAAGTGTTTCATTAGCAGATGTTACTAAAAAGAAACTTTTATAGTAAAAAATTATTATGAGTAATCAGGGTACAAAATATAATACGAAAAATTCGGTTATAAAAAAATAACAACAAAATGGACCAAAAAACCAACCACAAGCAACACACTACTAAATTACTGTTCAAACCATCCCATAACACAAAAAATAAACACAGCAAAAAATCTTATAAATAGAGCAATCACATTAACAGATACAGAACATTTAAAAAACATTAAAATCCAAATATACCAAATTTTAGAAGAAAACCTCTATCCAAAAAAACTAATAAATAAAATATGGTACAACATAAATAATTAAAATAAGATAATAGAACAAAATAAAACCAACTCAAAAAACAATACTAAAATCAAAAACAGAGAACCAAAACAAAATACTAATCCACCAAAAATATACGAAAACAAAGTAATAGATAAACCAAACCAAAAATTAATTACAGATTTCTACTCAGACAAACAAGAGGAAAAAAATAAAAAGATAGATAATGAAAATTATAAGAAAACAAATAATAAATACTACAAAATTCAATACATACCACAATTAACAGATAAAATAAAAAAGGCATTCAACACATACGATCACCATAACATAAAACTGGGTATGTACAATAGAAACAAATTACAAAACCACATAAGCAATATGAAAGACAAAATAGAAAAACTCGAAAAACAAAACGCAATATATGAAATAGAATGCAAAAACTGCAACAAAAAATACATAGGTGAAACATCTAAAAAACTGAAAACCTGATTAACACAGCACAAAAATAATTGTAAAAATATAAAAAACATGAAAGCAACTGCATTATCCGAACACTCCATAAAAAATAACCATACCTTCGATTTCGATAAAACCAAAATTCTAAACATAGTCCAAAATACAAAAAACAGAAAAATAGAAGAAGCAATCCATATAACAAAAAACATAGAAAACACAATAAACTACAAAACAGACACAAAACACCTAAACAACCACTACGCACACATAATAAAAAAATTGAAACACATATGAAAAAATAATAGAAACAAAACATCAATAAACATAGAGAGCAGGATGAGGGAGACTAATCAATGCAAGTACCAAAGTCCACACACAGCCAATAACTATAATGTGACAATGAAATATAAGACAGTGTAACAGGCCATAAAATGTATGACAAAATAAATAGACAAAAGTATTTTTATACTCTTAAAAAGAGAAGTTTGACAAATGGCTTGAATGAAATGTAGCAACTAAAGATAAGGTAATGTAATGCCAATATATAAAAAAAATAGTAAAAAACATACATGGATATTATATTTAAGTGTAGTAGATTAATGTAATGTATGTAATGTAGATAACCCCAGAAGATGAGCCACAAGCTCGAAACGTCGGGAAAGAAACAATAAATAAATAAATATTAAACACGGAAGAGCTCCTTCATTAAAGAAAATCCTACAATTTACAGCACTCTTCCCCTCTAAGTGAGGAAAAAGATCCTTAGCAGAAAAATTCGGAAATGTAAATGGTTTCTTATGGGAAGCGGGCCATTTTAACTTAGGAACTAAGGCAACTGTCCTATCTTCTTCCTCTCCCAATTCTAATTTCATAATTTTTGGTGTATGATTGGAAAAGTTTACTGGCTACATTGAAAAGTTTTGTATAAAAGTTGTCAGATCATGGGACAGCGAGCACAATTCTATAAACGATGCCCTTTCTTTGCTGACAAATCTATACCCCCTATCCAATTCTCCTGAGCCCTAACATTCAAATAATGACATCATAATTGTCTTAATGTTCCAACGTCTAAAGATTTATCCTTGGATAACATAAACTTATTTGACCCGCCATAAAGATTACCCACACAAGAACTTGTCCTTCCCCGCACCTTGCATTCATATCCCCAACTCAATTACTATTTAGAATTTGATCAATTTCCAAGTAGACATCAATCCAATATTTCCCAAAGTACAACGAAAGAACAAAAAAGACAAGTCTTTTGTGACCCCCCAGTTTTACAAAAGTAAAATAAGAACTGAACTATGAATTGTTTTAGGCACGAAAAAACAACAACAAATCTTCTCTAGTCCTCTTCTGAATAGATTCTATAAAAGCTGGGATCTATAAAACCTTAAAATTGGTGAAATAGTTTGTTAATTTTTCATCATAGCTCTCCATACAAAATTTTAGAAAAGACTAACAGATCAAAGTGATTTAGATAACCTCCAAACTTCTGCACAGCAACCTTGCTTTTTAGTCTACATAAATTTTTAAATTATTATTTATTAGACATTAGAGCGATCTATTGTTTAAGACATATGGTTTTTTGGGGTTGCAGAGTTATTAGGTCCGTTTTTCGGCTACCAAATTTTGTAAAAAAGCCCTTCAAGTCACAATTAGTGGAGTCTAGTGGAATCGGATGTCCACTCTAACTTCTTCCCATTAATGAAGAAGTTTAGGATGTTCAAAAGTTTATTATTTCGTTCAAATATTTCAACAAAGGCAATGTAACCCTTGCAGATGAACCCAATTTAGTTTTTCTATCAGTCAATGATGATGATGATGTTGTGAACCAGGTAACCAACGACACGTGATTTATCAGCTGTAGAAGGAGCTTCTAAAGGAGGAATGTCACTGAGACAACTTTTAGGCAATATGTAGCTTGCATCTTATCATAGAAGAAACAAATAAAAAAAAAAAAAAAAAAAAAAAAAAAAAAAAAAAAAAAAAGAACCTGTACCACTACAACCCATAAAGGGTCTTGGATTCAGTACTATGTAAGGAAGAGTACTGTTTCTTGATCAGCAGTCGTGCAAGGAGGTGATTTGACCGTGATCACGCTCAACCGCCAGGTTCTTTCCCCTTAATTTTTTAATTAAGGGTACCCACTTAATAGAGGCTGGGTTTGCCCCAGGAGGGTCTCTTGGCCCACGAGGCGAACAGTGGCGAATAATAAAGATATCATAAGCCATGTCAGATTCGAACTCGGGACCTTAAGCACAGCAGTCCACTGAGAAGAAACAAATAGAAACAAAAAATATCTTTCCTTGCCAAATGCTACAAGTTGATCGTTGTTGCCTGTCTACTGGGTCATGATGCAAGGTGTTGAATTGTGATGTTCTCTATCTAACACCAACGGATCGGTGCGGCTTGTAGCATGCAAAATGGACTAGACAAATGAAATAACAACTGCTTTTATTGACGATTTCCACAATTCACCAGAATTATGGAATAATAAAAATCACTGAATTGTTAAAATATTAAATTATTCTTAATAAGCTAATTGTGTTTTATTTTACTACGGGTTTTTAATATTTTAAACTTCCATTATTTTAATACTGTACTTCTGTGGGTAAAACAATATTTATTCAAAGAAGAATAACAATTTTCAATGCCATACGAATTATAAATACACAAAGATCAGAAAAGGTTAGAAAAATTATCACTTTGTAACACAAATAATCATATGGCTTGCGTTTCACAATCAAGACTAAGACTGTCCAGTCAATCGCCAGTCAATTATATATAGTCATAAGGAAATGATCTACAACGTCGTAGAATCTCGTGGAAACTCTTGGAATGGCGTGGATGGTTCTCTCTAACACCGATGTCAAAAACACGTGCTAGGACAGTTCACTCCAACTGTTATTTTGTTCCAAAAAAAGGTCTGGGACTTTAGAACTATATGTTTTCGTTTAACGTTACATTATAAATATAAATTTTATTTTTATTATAATGGATAATTGATTTTCATTATTCCTGGTCCTGCTTTGCTTAACCCTACAATGACCACGAGGATATTTCAGAGAAATAATATTTTCGGCCCTGGCCTTCTAATGCTTTGAAAAAGGAAAGATAGATAGACAGCATATATCATTTAATTATGTCCTAATTTTTTACTTCCATACATTTGAATTTATCTTGTTCATAATCAAAAATTATTTTTAAATATATTAATACCAATTTTTTTTACAGTTAATGCTTAATAAGCTTATTGATTTTAATTTTATTTGTTTTAGTCTCAAGGTTGGCCCACAACTATCATTAGTTTTAGATATTTTCGCGTTGAAATTGCCCCCATTTGAGCAAAAGACAGACAAGCCAAATTCCACCAATCTCAAAAGTAGGACTCACCGACATTCGTCAATTGCCTTGTAATTTCAACATAATTACAGAGTACAATTACATTAACAATACAACTTATTTATAAGCTATTTTCAAATTGAAAACTTAGACTACAGTTCAATTACAAATCAATTTCAATGTAATTTCCAATTACTAATTAAAATTAGATTACAAAATAATTCGTAATTACGAATTACAATTACATTAAAATTATAAATAATAATGGTAATTACCAGTTTATTTACGAATTACTATGTTATTTTAATTCATATAATTACAATTACAATGTAATTGTAATTGGCAATGTAATTAATTGTAATTTTGCCCAACTCTGAATTTAAGTAGGTTAGAGTGCGAATGCTTCGCACAGGTCAGCTAGTATAATTTAAAAAAAAATGAGGGCATCTGCTGTTTTTAATAATTTTTGTATTGTTAATTTAACACGTTCACGCCGTGGCCGTTTTTCATTTGTTTTGCTATGAGGCGGCGCTGAAATTAAAATCGCGCTTCATCTGGCGGCTAATAATTCAGAACACAATCGAATGCGTACCGCCGGTGACCCGCGCCACCCGATAAGACAATTTAGTGCGGGTCACCGGTGGCCCGCGCCGCCCGATGAGACAGTTTAGTGCGGGTCACCGGTGGCCCGCGCCGCCCGATGAGACAGTTTAGTGCGGGCCACCGGTGGCCCGCGCCGGCGTGAACGTGTTAAAGTCATAATTGCTATCTTTAGGTAGGAAAAAGAATTTTAGCTCTTCATTTTGTTAACAAATTAAGAATACACTGGTGTTCACCAACTAAATGAGTAAAATCGGGAGGCCATTATTCATTGTCTTCAACAGATGTAGTTTGTTGTTCCTCATTTATTTACCAAAGCCATTAAAATTGTCATTGATCATTAATCATCCTTCTCATATTTTATTTTATTTTTTAAATATAATTTTTAAATCTATAATAACACAGTTAATTTTCTGCAAAGAAAATCAATAGAGTATGACTGAAAACAGCAAGACTTCTCAAGTTAGTGCTTTAGGAAAAGGTTGTTCAAAAATGTAATTTTGATAGCTGCCTAGGTTGTTTTTAAACTCTGACTAGCATGTTAAATCTCTCCTTCTCTACTACTGCGAGGCTTTCTAGGATAGAGAGCTCTTGTCCTTGGCATTGATGTACTCATTAATTTTTCACTAAAATGGAAAATCAATTACACTATTTTGCTATGTTTGATATTTGTCAAACTTTGACTACATAATTGCTTAAACTTCAGTTGCAAGTTATCCAGATAATCATAAAAACTCCTAAAGGGATTATTATGATTCTATGGGTCACAAATCCCTTTGTGCTGAAATGAATTCATTTTCAGATGAAATGGGAGTTGTCTTTAAGATGCCAAATCAATAGCCCTCATTCATCATCAACTCAACACTTATAAAAATCAATCAGACTTCACTAAGCACATCAAATTTAAATTTATAATTGAACTGTTGGGTGTAGGTTTGAGTAGTGGTGAAATTAAAGTGATTACTGATGAATGACCAAAGTTGCACCTTTTTATCGAGTACAGGAGAACATAATGCACAGAATTAAGATCAGTGAAACAAAGCTTTGATTACTCCAAATGAGTTATATAATATCTGACAAAATTTTACCTGAAGAATCAAATTTATATAATTTTTCAGTATCTAGCATTGCTGGACAGTAAAATTTTCTCAATATAGTATTCAATGTTCTTCTGTCCCAATCATCAGTAACTCTACCACCATAATTACATTCCCCAGTCAAATAACATAAAGCTTCATACTGCACATCCTGCAAAAAAAACAAAAAAGAAACTGGTTTGATGGGCACAACTTTTGTTTAAAACTGTTCTGAAGTATAACTCGATTTTTAATTTTTAAATACCACTATCCAAAGTTATTCAATTTTCGATATAATATGCCTAGGTAAAGAGTCAAACCAGGCGAACATGAAGAAGTGGAAGAATATGACTTGGAAAAGGTTAAATTAGAAAAGGAAAAGGTTAAATTTGACTTGGCAATGCTATATATATTTCATATATTGATAAGTAAAAGTAAAATGTTGTTTATACATAAGTACTCCAAAAGTTAATTTAAGTTTTCAATAAGATTTTTTTACCTCTTATGGTACAGAAAAAATAAACGAAATATAGTAAAAAATTGGTACCTTCATGAATCTTCGATTTTTATTCCTATTTAGTCCACCCTAATGAGGGACCCTATAGGGATCCTATAGCCTTTATGGGGGAGGGGTTTGTTGGGGGAGTTTAATTTGGTTGCAAAATATTCGAGATGTATGGTTATTGAAAGATTTTATGCATCTAAAGGGACCATTCTCGGGCCGGGATAGCCGAGTGTGTTTGAGCGCAACTTACTTTAGCAAGCTCGAGCTGAATGGCGGCGATTTGAATCTGCCCGGGGGGGAGGATTGACTTTTATTTCGTGGAGGCCCCACAGAATAAATCTCAACCTTCCCATCATGGTTAGACTTCCCACGAGAATGGGACCATTCTCATGAAAATACATTCAACAGATAAAAAGTTATAACAGATTATACTTAAAAACCACATGTCCCAGCTAACAAAATGATTATTCAAGTACTTATATATACAGGGTGTCCCCAAACCAAACGGCCAACTTCAAGGATCGATAAACTAAGAAAAAAAGTCCTCTGGCATATGCCTCGTTTTCGAGAAAATCACAAAAACTATAAATAGTTGTGCCAAAAGTGTATTTTATTTATTTATCAATAATGTATTTAAATTACAAAAAAATACTGGCTTTTTGAGTAAGCTTAATTTCTTAATTTATGAGGAGTAAATTTAGAAAAGATGAATATTCTCACGTTTTCGTTATCAATAAAACATTTAGGTTGAACTTAAACTTAAAAAGAAAGGATTAAAATGTTAGCCATTCTACTATCATTTTAATCCTTTTTTGGGGGAATCCAGCCTCGCATTCTCACATTAGTGGTGTTGCTAGTAGTGTTCAGTGAAGTCAACAAATATGGCTAGATTTACCAACGCTGAATACGTGGAAATAGTCTACGTCTATGGATTCTGCGAT